>JAAAYG020032271.1:1284-15081 GCA_009936455.2 Tomocerus minor
TTGCCACCTCTACATACATGTCAAAGTCAGCTACAGGATCGGGCAAACAGGTTTTACCATTACTTAGAGTTCTTATTCTTGATGTCAATTCTATTCATTTTTACGGCATTTAAAAATGTACAAATGATCTTGGAACTTTTCCTATTCAAAAACAACGATCAACTTCTAAAACCAAATATAGGCCAAATTTAGAGTTGGAGCGTCCTTACAGGAATCTCTGTTAGCAAAATTTATTAACTAAAATTCGAAAATTAAAAAATATTTACCAATGAACAGTTGAATTATTTTAATTAAAAAAGTTGCTACAGAACGATGAATATATTGTTTTGAAATCTCCCTTGCTAAGGTGTTGGAAATGATGTTTGGCCGGTGGTGTACCAGTTGGCTGTGACATATATTCATATATATGTATGGATACAATTATAGGGTATGGACAATAGAGAAGCATTCACCTCTGTACTTATATCCGTTATCGGTGAATCTTTATCTCTTTTAAAAGGACTAAGAACATTTTTGTAAGGTCATAAGTATTAGTATATATAGGATCTGCTATAGATTTAGACATTAGTGTAGGGGATAATAGAGTTAGATAGAAGAAATGTTCTTATTGTACAACGGGGACACTTTCACTACACAACAGAGCATGTGTCTATGTATGTCAGTGCGACTGGGTACATAAAGAAAAGTCGGGACTAGGCAGGACATGGCACAAAAGCTCGGATGCAATGCGATGGCTACTTTAGTTATGTTCTGTTGGCTTGGCTTTGGCTCACCTCTCGCTCTTCTTCTCTTTCCTTATCCCTATATATGTATGTGCATTGGATTTGATAGGATGTGATGTGAGAGTGTTAGAATAAAAAGGACTTTCCTTCCCTTCTCCTTATTCCTCCACGTAGGTACGTCTACATGGAATGTACTTCACTGCAACTGAAGAAAGGGAGGGAAAGATATAGGGCTTGGGAGCTACAGCAGTAAATGTTGCAGAAAAGTGCTTTGAGCAAAGCGGCTCTCAACTTTGGTCCTGAGCAATGCAATAGGATTACTAAGTGGGACATAGGCCAGGTCATACGAAATAATATCAAACCAGACTAGGCAGCTATATGTACGTACTGTCCTAATGCATTACTGCCTACACTCACATTCCTAGGTAACTAAGTACGTATTAGCTTTTGTAAGACAAGACTCATATCTCTATTACTTCATAATATTTTACACGTATAGGGCATAAGCAGTAGGTAGGGGAGTGTGTCAGTGTGTGTGCACCTACATAAAAGAAAAACTATGACATTGTACAGAATGAATGCTAAGGTGACTTATTTCTTACTCATTTCAGCCATGCTACGAATATTGGCTTTCAAGAAAAAAACACATCTTTTCGTATACAATAAGAAATTGCAGGTACAGAGAAGGAAAATGTAGAATTTCTGTATTTATTTTTTATGTGCGCACTGAGAATTATAATGTAACGTTAGAAGTAGGGATACTATCTCTCCAGCCTAATTTTTCAATAAGTTAAAGTCAAATCTGGTTAGTAGGAAAAATTCAATGGAGACAGAAAAGCATCTTGACATGGAATAGTTAAAAATGTTTTTCTAACTTGGGATAATAAATGAAAGGAAAGTATTTGGAGGGAAGGGAAAATAAGTAGTGACATAAAGTAGTGGTTATATATTTATGTCTACTAAACTTAACACTATTTAGTTTTCTTATAACTATGTCTTGCCATAAGACCTTTCTGTAGAAAAAGTATATAATCGAAAAGAGTATCACGAGATAAAAAGGGTATTTGGTATAAGAGTAACCGCACCTTAAATAGAGATTGGTAACTATCAATGAGAATAAGATCCGTGGTTGTATTGTATTTGTAACCGCGAGTATAAGTCTAGGCAGAGAGGAAGCGTCGAGTGCAATGTGTAAAAGTCAAGTGAAGGGAAAGGAACTGGAGTCGACTCATCCTATTTTGCTACTTGAGCTGATAAAAATCACCAAGTACCTTTTACTTACGTGAGCTTTCCCCTTTGCCTACCTACTCTGGTATTCAGGTAGTGTTATAATATAAGTCTGCAGGCTTGATCGCTTCCTTCTATCTCTGTCTTCCTTTTATCATAAACTCAAGCTACACTCCCATATATACCTATGTACAAGAGAAATAATATCAAGGCTCCTGCTGCACTAGGGATTGTGTCACTGTATACGGAATATATATTTATTACACAAAATATATATCTACCAACCACTACTATATGGATATGCTATTGCATTACACTGTAAACTAGCATTTGCTACTCTTTACATGTCACTATGAAATACGAGAAAAGAAATACACTTATTTTTCGTGCACACGGATGTAGTGTGAATTTATATTGATATATCAAGGAAAACTTAGGTAAATGTATAGGAAAATCTTATTTCGTGCCTTATTGTTCTTCCACTCACATTACTCGCACTACATTAGTTAGAAGCTGATGGAAAGAATCGAAAATTATTGCGTCTTATTTTCTGTGTCGTCATGTCAGGAGAAAGTCCAGCAAAGAAAGCGGATAGCTCACTAAGGCACGGAGACACTAAGTTAATTCATTAGAGGAAGCAGGAAAGGGAGAAAGAGAGAGAGCTAAAAACGAAAGTAAAAGTCTTGATGTTATTTTTTATATTAAAACGCATTTGTACTCTACTCATCTGACTGTCAGGAGCACATTGCTTTTAGTTTTTTAGCAAAAGTCAGAGCAGTCGCGCAATTCCGTGGGATATGCGTATCTCGCTTTTCTACGGATATTTGCATGAGTTTCATTAGAGAGCCTTTTCTGCAGCAACTGTATAGTGTAGTCCTTGTTTCTTTGCATTTATTTGAATGTGGAGAGAAGAAAAAAGTTTTTCACTACATGACAACACGTTTTCTCCTCTTTTAACTTAAGTCAATCTAATGCAAAAGTTGATCATTAGAGAAGGTCGAAGATCTAACAAGTTAGCATATATATTATATACAGGCTCCATAGTAGTACATCACTACTCCGTTCTGCAATACTTAGTTAGTTGCGTCGCCCGCATTCAAAGAAACATAATTTGTCGTATGAAGGAAGCTGGTTGGCTGCCTGATAGAAAAGTAAAGCAATAGAGCAGAGTGCACTGGTGAAAAGCTAAATGCTATTGCTAACTCTAACTTGATGTAAATTAAAGTGCGAGAGAGAAGAATCAACTTTCTCATTTCAAATGAAGTGAAGGAATGAGAAATGAAAGCTGCATTATTCCAAGGAGGAAGAGAAAGCAGAGTCTGACTGTGAATGAGTGGCTGGCTAGAACCAGAGCAGCAAGATCAGACAGACATACGAATACCAAATGCCAAATAATACGCATACAACTATAAACAAACAGTTGTCAACTGTAGTGCACAGGGATACATAGCACAGAGATGCTGGTCCTGTCTGCGCTTTACAGTTATTTATAAGGGAAAGCATTCCTAGACACACTGTTTAACTTAAGTTGCTGTATAATCACATCCAGCAGAGCCTTTTTGCAACCAAGTTAAGCGTAGATCAACTTTAGTAGTTTATAATGTGAGGATATAGCTAAATAAAAGTAACGGAGAGAGCTACTCAGCTAAATTATAGCACTTCTCATGGAATATAAATTGTAAGAGATGTATCTGGACAGAATCTCTACAGATGCGGGTCGCGAACCCTCGTTCCCTAATTTGAAAAGAAACAGGCAAACTTCGCACATAATCAACCCGTTGGAGTGGCAAGCAAACCGATTAATTTTTAACCACTATTCCATTTGTATACTGCACTAGAACTAAATCCTTGTTATTTCGATCAACAGCATTGTCACCCTTTCAAATTACTAATGTACATCACCAGGACAGACCAGAAATTGAGGCAGGCTTTTTTGTTTATTTTCTCAAATATTTTGTAACAGTGCGCAGTGTCCCGGATTAAATTCAATGTTTTGTTACAACAATATTAAATGAATGAAATATCTTGAATTTCAGCTTTGTAATGCCCCGCGCATGCACATTGTGTAATGATTCCATGCTGACTCGTTATTGCAAATCATGAAGACAGGAAAGGGAATAATGAAGCAAAAAAATCTCATTTTCATTGTGAAAGACAAAAGAGCAATGAACTGTTTTATACCAAAGTAATACAATTAATATAATAAATTAAATCACACAATGCAGGTGTACTAAAAATGAACAATTTCAATTTTAAGGCATTTAGTTAAGTGGAAATAAAAGTTTCCTTATTTCATTGCTACACAGGATAAAAAACGATTCAGATAAATCACAGTATATATAGTTGTAATGTAGGGATCACAACAATAGAATCTTAAAATTATGTTGTTTTAGTGCCTCTTCTGTCGATGTATATGTTATCATTGAGTGCAGAGTTGAAAATAAGTAGGTAAAGCCTGAGGAAAAAGAGTGGAACCTAGACCTTTGATTTTGACATTGAGTTTTGGTTGAAGCAGCAGCATCTGTGCCATAAATCGCTCTAATAGAAGAGAGCATTAGAAGGCGGACGAAGAAGGAAGTAGTAATGTAGGAACAAAGTAAAGCAAAGTGTTGTGCAATGGGAATCTATAGTAGTTTTCCCTATAATTCGATTTGTTATAGAGAGAATTTATGCCGCACTGCCGTCCTCTTCATTGTTGCTGTGTATTGTGAGCTGCACTTTTCCCCTCGACCATATTTATATAATTTCACCATTTCTCAGATCTACAACAGTTCACTTTCGTGCGCTTAGTGTCGTATTTTGATCTTATTAGGACTATAACAGTGAGAAATGATAACCTGATCTGAAATGCACTCGGAACGGAAGCTGCTAACCACAGGCCAGTGAGGCTAGCGTATTTTTATGCTTCAAGTCCTAATAAGCGTGTGGTGGTGTGTAGGAGTGAGGACACAGAGTGTACACAACAGTTGGAGCATTAGATTGGATGTAATAACAGAAGAAGTAATGTAAAAGAAGTGCACCAGGACGACTACAACACTCTCAACTTAAGCAAAGCATGTGAAGTGAAGGGAAAGGAAATTCACTGGATGCAATAACGACATATAAAATGACTTTGTGGTTTTTGTTGCTTTGATGTGTTTTTGTTGTGCTGTGTGCTGTTGTGTGATGTGAGTTTCATTTCTTCCACACTTTTCCTTTTACGTTTTCATCATTTCCCCTTCTTTTTTCCTACAACTCCACTAATGTAACCATCTACGTGTCTAAATGTGCTTTTTCCAACCCTGGCTCTGTCTCTGTCTGCCTACCTCCCTGGTTCATATTCCTAGTGGAGTCTAGCTCACAATATTCCGTGCGAGTGTTATGTTATGTCAGTGGCCATCTCTCCTCAAGACGCTACTCGAGCTTTACACTTACTCACTACTCAACTCTACGTGCACGCACTACTTATGAAGCAAAATTTCATGAAAAAACTAAGCTGCTGATACAACGTAGCCCCGCCTGACTCTATATCAACATTGCACTCCCACTCGTACTATATATATAGTTATCTAATACCAAACCACTACTTTTACAAGTGAAAATAGGTAGATATACTGGAGAACACAAACATCTTGTAGTTTAGCAACTCTGTATTGTGCACACATCTTCACAGCAGATATTTTTCAAAATTAACGTTTCGACGCTGTAAAACTTCAATTTCTCCTGAAACTCAACATTATCAATGAATCTAAACAGAAGTACTAAACGCGATAACTTTTTAGTAGTATCTGCTGATTTATGTTTATAAAATTATTATACAATATAAGAAAACAATATCAGTCAAGAAAAAACGTACTATAAATACAATAAAAATTATTAACTTACATTAAGAGAATGAGCACAAAACTTGAAAAAAAGTCCTATGTTAATGTCATAAGGTGTATGGCAAGAAAGCTAAGGAGAAAACCAGTTAGCAAATATCAAACAGTGAAACATTGCTTTCTCCCATCACCCTTTAGCCTTGTGACACAAGCTCATGTCAATTGATTGGAAAACACTGCATTAGCCACTTAGCGAGGACTACCACTAAAATCCTAACTAAACGAGCTTATATTTATTATTTACTATGAGCAGGTATGATTAGATATACGTAAACTATGAGTGAAAACAAGCTTGAATTTCTGAATGACCACAATAATTTTAGTTCGTCGACTCTTGTTGAATCTCTAAATCTGTAACGGCATTAGTTTAAATGCATATAGACAATAGGTAGAGATATATACGAAAATAGTTGAAGTGTTAGAAAGTGGTTGAGAGTAAATATGAAAATGTGAAGTCGGCGCTAATCGACAGAGTCGAAAATGTGACGTGAATATTTCAGCGATGCCAATCTCCAAAACTGGCATAGTGTATTTGTATGTATATTAAGAGTCTGGACATACGAGCTATCTAAATATATGAAAAAGTCTGTAGTCTACTCTTGTTTTACGACAGGGAACTATTAAAGAGAAAGGTAGAGTTATAGCATGTGAAATAGTGACAGTGTTTTCGTTCTCACCTAGTAGACTTCCTCCTTCTTCTCCTGCCTGGCATATGGTTAAGTAAGTATGTTCTGTCTGATGTGGTGGCTGATGCTATGAAATCAAGTGTGAAGATATTATATAGGTATTTATAGAAGTCTGCTAAGTACTGTTCGTGTACGTGTACCTATGTATGCATTGCAAAGCATAAGCACTCGACGACGGAGAGAGAAGAGAGAGAGAGAGAGAGTCGAGCTCTGAGCTTTTAGTTCATGTTATGATGTGCGCCGTGGTGTTCTCCACTAATAAATCATTCGTGAAGGCAAGAGCAGGAGAAACGTAAGGATATGACAGAAGGGAAAATAAATTACAAAATTAGCACGTATTAATGACCCAATCGCAGTATAATACCTCTATAAATTTCCAAGTGGCCACAAATGACCAAGCCACGCGACATTTCCTACTTTCTTAAAAGCACCTTTTAGCTTTCCACCTCTTTTCCGCTAAAAACTCAAGCAAGATGCCCAACACTCTCATATTATGATAGGGGAAATGGGAGCTTGACCAGTATCCGACTTTAAATAAGTTAACATAGCCTAGCTACGCCAAATGTCTTTAACAGACGATTTAGCTCAGCTGGAGCTCATGTTCTGAACCTGTTACCTAACTATTTTACTCCCGATTAGCTTTGTGGCAAGACTTTCTCCTCCGAAAAAATTCTTTTTCCTTTCCTTCAACAAAATCCTTTCTTACATAACACCTAAAAGGTTGCCATTATTTATGCAGACACCGTAAGAACCAAATTATCCCACTTCCTTCCAAATTATTATTGTTATGAGGTATATGACTTTCTCCTTTATATTAAAGCTAACTGAAAATTAACATGCAAATGCCTCTCTATGGAATTGCTACACCCTCTCTGAGAGCGCAATTTTATTTTTCTATAGAAAGATAATCCTCCTGGGTCAATTTTATTGATTTTTATGGTGGTAACACCCTTTTATTTACTTGCCGTGGTATATACTATACAGCATGAATGGAAAGTTACCTAGTTTGAATCTCACTTTCTCTTTCCACACAGTAATTCTTTATATATTTGGGAAATTGTCTCTGACTTTTCAAAATATTAGCGTCCACGTTAATAAAAATTCTTGTGAAGTGTGGATAATATATTTAGTATTTAAGTTAAAGTGCCTATATTGCTAGTCGAGCATGGACGTTTTATATCTTTGAATGTTGTAAGCATATGAAATAAGTCTTTTTTATGATTCTATTGTGGTAAAGTTGTGTTTAAAAATCGATGGCTGTTCTGCAGAATAAAAAGAGTAAGGCATAAGACATAAAAGGAAGCGACGGAATAATATTTAATGTAGAATGCAATGCAGTGATATGAAAGTAATTTGAAGAACGTTAATGTAGCAAAAGGAAAGTGTAAATTATTCTTCTTCTGATATTAATAGGAGCTAGAGGATCTTATTCATAGCTCCTTATAATATATATCTGTAACAGATATAATATAAACAGACAGTGGAAACACTTTACCATGCAAACAGAGTAATGACTGTGTACACAAAGCCACTTAACCCAAATTGCTAAAACAACAAATCATTCAATCTTAAGTAGAGTTTTATCATCTGAGCTTCACTCACCATTACCCTCCTCAACACATTTATGACATAACTAATGCAATTTGTTGAGCACAATGTAGATCAGTCAGGAGAGTGCAGATAGGGAAAGGGAAGTTGTAATAGGAGACTATGAAAAACATGAAATGGCAGATAATATGTAAAGAGTGGCAACAAAGGACAATAGAAAGAATAGTGTCACAGATTATTGTTAGGAATGTAGGAGAAAAGTTGGCTATAAGCTCTTTCCTATTTATAAATTGTCTGAGAGAGAGAGATGGTTAGAGGGAAGTAAATATAGATGGAACAATCTATAGTTATGTAAATAAATAATACTATAGTATAGTTAGGTGAAAGTATATATAGCTGCTAACATAACGTAGTTACTATAGTATGACAAGAGACGTAAAGTGTGGAAAGGTGAGAAAATAAATACAGAGACTTGGAGAAACTCGACAGTCTCATTGTGCCAAGGTAGACAAGAGTATCATTCAAAGAGCACAAAGTTCACGACTAAAGTGGGCTGAGTAATGTATGCGAAGTTTGGGGTCTATTGTCTCCCTTTAGAGCTATGACTATGATTATTGCATTGTAATGTTATGTGAATGGATGCTAAAAGAAAGATCTTTCTCTCTACATACATACACTTACAGCTATATATAGAACATAGCAAATTCCTACTGAATTCTATAGTGACTGACTGACTGAGTAAGTGACTATCATAAAGTCCATGTCCTATCTTAGCGACTACTATTTGTGCAGTTATATGTGAAGGGAAATATATAGGCTCTGTAAACTACAGAGAGTCGACAGACAGTGAGAAAGATAATATTTCCTACGATGTAGGTTAGCTATGCAATGTACATAACAGAGTAACAATGTAAATTGCAAAGGTGAATGTTTCATCTGAGACCAAGGAAGCGAGAAGAGTTAGAGAGAACAAAGTCATAGAAGAGGCAATAGTACTCATACTTACTTACTAGAAGGAGGAAAGCAAATACCTTGCACAACTTGCACAGAGAGACAAACTAAAGGAGTCTACATTGGACTCAACCGCTGAATACTGATGATCGTTCTTCTTAATATAATGCAATGGAAAGTTCTCCTCCCAAAGTACAGAGAAAGTGACGTCGACACAGAAAGGTTAGCAAGACTTGAAACTAATGTAGCTCTTGGAATTTCAATAGAAACTTTCAGTGTGTTATTGTTTCTTGGTTGATTAAAGAGGGACATTATGCTATGGAAGATTTCCAGAAGACGAAACGACTCTTTCCTATACAATCCATTCACTATAGCTCTATGTATCTACGCAATTCAGAATGAATGCCAACCCATTGTAAATTGTTGCCACACTCAAATCTAAAAGTCACCCTATACTATTTAAACTGGAGAAAGGTAAGACGTACGTAGTAATGTCTATCCTGTTTGTCGACTCTTATTTGTAGCCTCTCTCCCACTTCTTTCCTTTCTTTACAATTCTTACACTTTTAAAAACAATGCCGTATTTTCCAGAATCCAGACACACAAAAATACAATACGACACAATGAAATGTGTGACTCTGCAATTCTAGAATTGTACGGAACACTTGTAACAATAGAAAAACAGAATTCCTCCCTTCATTTCACACGTTTTTCCTAATATTAAGAAAAATAAGAAAGTAATGGCCCTAGCGAAATTACGTTATCTCTACCTTGTAGCAATGCATGAAATCCTTTAAATATTTTCCATTGCCAAAAATAAAGTCAGCCAACTGCTAAATAATATCCTCTTTCTCTGCAGCCTCCTTTTGTCGATTCTTAGAATTCAGAAAAAGTTTCCTCAGTGAAAATGACTCACATTTTCTACTTACAATTTCCCCGGACAATAATATTAATGACGCAATTTAATTTTTGGGTAGTAGCTTCTCATCTTTAGACACCCTTCCAGAAAGGGATTGCGAAATCATGGAAGACAGTGAGGGAGAACAAAATAGACAACGTACTACACGGAAATGAATCAGAAATTATTCTGACAAACAAAAGGGGAAAATTAATTTCATTTGCTATGAAACTCATTTCGCAGCAGTTGTTTGTCTTTTCATCTCAATTCAAGGAATTTGTATTTACATCCTATTTTAAAAACAGGATTCTGCAGATGTGATTACTTTACAATAATAATCAGAAACAACGGGCACTACAGTAAATAGCCTGATTTTCAAAGAGAAATCCTGAAATGATTAAAATAAGTACGTTCACACACAGATTGAAGCTGTAGTAATGTTATCAAGAGAAAATTTAATTCGAAAATCCGTGAGTTTAAAGCCATTTTTTTTCTGTGGAACTTTCATTTTAAAATACATTGTCAACTTTAATAGGTCGAGCATTTGTATCTCACATAATAATTTGTTACAAAATTTGTGGTGAAAAACATCATTTTTTGTTTTTCAAAGACAAAAACCTTCTGGGTAGGTACTAAAAACGTGAAAGCGTTGGCTTTATTGTCTATACTTTAAACGCAGAAAATTGAAGATTTGGGAGAGTATAATTAGTTGATACTTTGGTACGTGGGTCAAAGGACATTTTAGTAAGACAATGTCGAGCAATTTCCTCACAGTAGTGAGTTGGCTACATTTACATTGATGCGTAAATTTAGTGCGTAAATTATATTGCTGTAAGGAATTACATAACTCATTGTTACGGTGCTTTATTTCACTTGTGTACTACTAACATTTCCAAATGAGTAATAGGAAGGAAAGCAAAGTTTAGTGTGCTTTCCATATGATATTCTTGGTAAATGGTGTGTAGGAAGGAAGGGAGAGAGAGAGAGAGAGGAGCTGATGAAATAATACAAACACCAAGAAAATAACAAGATTCCTGCTTTCCCTCGTGAAAGGTTGCTCTCCTTTATAAGCTGCCATAGATTAGCATTCAGGACGATTTGTTTGTTGCGCTTGAATGGTCCAAGCCACTTTATCCCTGAGTTTAATCATCTCGCAAAAACAATACGCCCTACATTAATGTGGCTCATTACTTCCCCAAAACTTGCTAAGTATCTCACAGACACAAAATAGCAAGTTAAAGTCTAGCCATAGCTACTGCTCTATCTCCTCAGTGTATTTCTACGGAAAACACACGACATTCTATAGAGTTTTGGAGGAGAGTAGAATATAAGTGCCTAAATATATATGAAATCTAATATAATACGCAATACTTTATGTTTTATGCATAGATTACAATATAAAAGAGGAATTATGGTCCTGGTATGGTATTTGTTACGTTCCTTTTATTTATCCAGTCGAAATTGTGTCGGCGCTATAGTTTTCTATTTCTATACACTAATGTACATTGAACACAAATAGAATGAACAGGATTTTCGCTATTGTGCTATTTGTTAATGCAGGTCTATCAAAGAGAGCAAGTGCAATATTATTCTCACTAAAGTAATTCCTACTACTACATACAGATACTACGATGTAGTACATAGAAACATAGGAGAGAATTTTCTGTGCTCTCTTGTTAGTATACATTCATTCTATTCTGAATTATTTCCATTGTGCTTCCTCGGCTTTCCGCAGAGTATTCCTTCCGTCTCCCTTCTTTCTTCACATTAGCTAAGCCATTACATTACATTAGTTTATGGTGGCAGTTTATACGTAAATGCAGTAAGTACCTTCTTCGTTTTCCTACTTCATATAACCATAGGCAATTTTCCATTTATATGTAATATGTACTACTTACAGCAACAAACGTACCTCTCGTTTCTTCCTAAGCTCTAATTCACTAGTTCACTCCAGAGTCAGACTTTTCCTATTCCTTTGCAGTCAGTGTGGCTGAAAGGGCATTTTCCTTGTTTATTTTTTACAGAGTGCATAACGAAGCGCATTCTAACAACTGAAATGAGTTGAACTGACTCCTATATGTTTTCTTTACTCTCACTACTCCTTCTCTCTCTTTATACACTTAGGATGTATTTGAATACGAAGAGCGTTTGCTTGATGCCCTCTGTTTATTTACGAAACCGAGAAAACCGCAGTAGCTTTAAGTGCAGTGTTTTTTCTCTTGTAATAAGTTAACCGAAATAGAGTCTCTAGACTCTCTGTATATATGTATGCAAAAATAGCTCTCTATATTAGTGCACTACAGTTGTTACTGCATATTATTATGTTCTGAAGGAAGTACTTATGAGCAAATAAATGTGCCTTTTCTCTTTCTTTACTTTCCGCGACGCTTCCTTTCTCTACAACCCTTTTTTACCTACAAATGCTAGAGTTTTTTTCAAAATAATTCAATAACAATAGAGAGCTACTTCCGTATTCCCATCTAAATAACATATCATCAAATAATATTAGCCTATGTACATGATCTACAGAGTGTCCTACATAGTTAACTTATGATTTTGTATTTCTTGAATATGTGAATCATATCATTTTCTTGTGTGGTACAAAACAAGCCGCAAAACTAAATTATCTATCCGATTTTTATAATCTCTGCTCTCGATCTCAATTTCCTTTCACGTCATAGAAATAAAGAAATTCTAAGGCACAGATTTTCTTGTGACCGATTATCCACAGACGGTTTGCTCTGTTACATGCTTATAGTTCATGAGAGAACATAAATAAATGCCCTTGGTTAATACGTCGTTACAGAGGTTAGTTTGACATATTATTCAAAAGAAAGTCTTTGAGTACATTTACTGATAATTGAAAATGCCATTTCTCATCCCCTTTTGTTCTCTGTGCTCACTGTAATACTAAATTGTCACAATGAAAGATAATGTAGGAAGAAGAACAAGAGATGCACACGTAAACGCTTAGTATTCTGTACATTATTAGTCAACGTACATCGACTGTCTGCATCAACCATGTAGAAAGTTGCATTAGCTAAAGAGAAGTGCTTTAGAGAACGAAGGATATTGTTGTAGTAGTCTAGTGACACGTAGTGATACTGATACGACACACATGCATAGAATATAATAATAATAAGTTCAACTATAGTGAACAGTAGTTAAGAATGGGTTTTCATCCTCTATTGTGTCTGTAAGTAGAAGCACAGCAGCGTTGGTTCGTAGTCGCTGCTAGCTAGTGCAACTATTTTCATTAGCACAACTAGAGAGATGACAAGGAAGGAAAGGAAGAGGAGCGACGCCAGGTCACCAGGGAGAGCTTAATCATGCTGAAAGGTGGAGAAGAAAGCTTGCACAGCTCTTTTGATTACCTAACTAATTGTTATACAACTCAGGAAAGCAATAAAGCAAAAAGTTATTAGAAAGACTGCTCAAAGATGAAATTACTTACAATTGACACAACATAATATCTAACACTCTACCTTTATAATTAACAAAAAGTACTGAGAATCAGGGAATGAATGACGCAGGTATTCTCACAGAACACCTTCAAAGGAAGATAAAGAATTATGTCCCAATATCTTTGTACCATACGTCACCAAACTAGCACCATTGTGTTCAACACTTTTATCATGTTACAAAACAATCTAACAAACTATCAACACTATTATAATCTATATAAAAGTAATCAAAGGATGCAGTTCCAAAATTGTTAGGGCTACTTCAAACGAAAAGGTAACAGGGAAGGACTCCAAAGAGTGAAGGACTCCTAACAGGAATTACTCCTAAGGAGGGAATTACTCCAAAGACAGACTTACTCCTACAACGGAACTTACTCCAAAGGCGAGAAGGACTCCTAAAGGTGGAATTATTCCTAATAGCATTAACTCGCACCTAACTGC
>JAAAYG020032282.1:0-15081 GCA_009936455.2 Tomocerus minor
CATCCTTTGAGATAAACAGGTAAGTATACATATAATGACAGTGTACATTGATGGGAAGTTTCAATGGTCGTTTGATAACCAGATATTTTGTTGTTGGGCTTACTGTTTGGGAATTGGATCTCCTAATCTTTCAATTTAGTTATATAACTCCTATTCGTTCTCATCATAACAGTTAACTCGAAACAAAATATAAGATTCTGTCTATTAATTAATTTTGTGTAGAAAACCTTGCTCCTGATTCGCAGTCAGAGCCAGACTACAATAATTGGTATTTACTTGGATGTATAACCTTTTGATCTGAACAAATAGATCATCAGAATGTTGAATGGAATTCATGTTATAGAAATGAACGAAATACTAGCCGGGTGCTATTTGAAGATGTGTAAAGAGACTTTCAGGGATCTATGATTATGATAGACATTTTACACGTGCCTTCCTTTGGAAAAATTTGTCATTTCCGAATTTGTTCTATGCTACACAAAATGCCATTTTCAATACAAAAATATATTGTGTACAACAAAAAGAAATAAAACTAGAGCTACCTACTTGTGATCATTCGCCACACTTCAACATTTCTTTTGTTTCGTAAAAACAGTATCACATCTCTTCTTTCTCTTCAGAGTGTTCAAAGTTACTTCTGTATGTAATCATAACAATAACAAGGTCAAAATGCCTGTTTGAAGTTATAGAATAAACAAAAAATTATTTGCTAGAGAATCCAGGTAGAATAGGTCAGTTGTCAATCTCACCTACCTCACTGCATTTATCCTTATTTCATTTTGTTCTTTACAACTTTTGAATTGAAAAAATCTGTGTCATCGCATCAAAAGTGAATTCCAGTTTATTTTTTACTGCAGGCAAACTACCTCAGGATTTAGTCTAGACATTATGAACGAAGAAAGAATAGTATAACAATGGGCAATCCTTAGACGTTACTCTTTATCTGGAGATGCAGATGTAAAAGAAAAAAATTAACAGACAGGTAGTAGCGTTATAATAATATTCATCTATGGTCTTCATTTTAGGAAATATGATAAACTTCATATTGTTAGATTGTATTCTTGGTGCATCCCTTTACGGTTGCCTAAATATCGATGAAGAGATGATTTAGAACATGATAAGTGGGTTACACCTTATATCTCACAAGTTATTTTGCAGGATATTAGCAGAATGATCTATTTATGTAAGAATTCCACAGATTATACAATACCCTAATACCTACTAGTATAGGAATATTACAAATATTATTGAATAGATAGCTTTTATTAATTATGAGGATGATGATGTTGTATTGAATGTAGAGCTTCTTAAGGATATTGTTGCAGGTTGGATTTGTTGTGAGGTTTACTGATTCTGATTACGAGTTGGATTGGCCTGACTTAAGGGAGGTCTGCGTTACAAAAAGTAAAATGCAATTTCTGTGTAATGTAATCCATAGTAATAATATCCGTTATGGTTATGTTATGATACTGTTATTTCTTTCTTCGAGGATATGGTTGTGGATGAATCGGATGGCACAAAAGGCGTACTTACATAACATATTACACAATATGTATATGGATACAGTCTATAGATAATATTATATAGCCATGTTGTAAAATAGTTGTATCCAAACAAGAGAGGTAGTGATTTGGTTTTCATCCTCGTCATTACCCAACTAATTACGAGTGTATGATGTCAATAAGAGAAACGAGAAACGAGTCTTCTCCACCCTAACACGTGTAAAGTACACTGAACCTACAGCAAAGGCACTAGAGTTCTTAATATGATTATAAAATACGAGTATATTTTCTGTCATATAAGGAATGGCTATAGTCTCATGACTAAATGAACTTTTTATTTATTGATATGTCCTTATTATTTAATTTACACAGAGCTCGAAGGCAAGGATTTTGTTCTGCGTGCAAGTAATGTACCACTGATTTCGTGACCAGACTGTTTCAGAAGAACTAATAATACGAAAGAATTCACGGTATTGTACCGTCAATTTTAGTATTCTTGTCTGGACTGGAATCACCTTGTCTATCTCTTTATTCCTATGTGCACATCATTTGGAACAAGAGGTCAGGTTGTTATTACTTACGACTTCTATTAGCAATGTAGCCTGACCTGTCCTGCATGGCGTGTAAGATTATGATTCTGTTGAATTGCCTTTGTGGTTTCCTTCCATTACATTCTACACATTAAAGGGATACCAGAGAGTAACTCTAACAAAAATCCTTTCCTAAGATCTATTATATTATATTTACAATAAGTTAGTACTGTTGCCCAAGATATGTAGGTAGTTGGCATTTAAAGGTAAGGTACCTGAAAGTACTTCGTGCGTATCTGGGATCGCCGATCGCCAGTCTTTTTGATGAAAATTATTATAGCCACATACCTTAGTCATCTCCTGTGTACGAGGAAAATTAGCAGAGTGAAAAGGTACGTACCAGTCAGGATAACTTATGCTTGAAAAGCAGCATTACGCTCTGGGCTTTGAAATTGGGAATTGCAGACGCAAAAGTTTCTTTGTGAAATAGAACTGGGCTGCATTTATATTATTTCAAATATGCATACATTTGTATCGAATATCTCACAACACATTTCGTAGAAAGGGCCATTGGCGTTTGTAAACTACAAACAAAAAGGGTGTTCGGAAAGACAATACCATCAGTTAGTTCGAATATAGTACAATTTGAATTATTTTCTATTGACACGCCCGCTTCCAAGGCCGTATTGAGGGGGTGGCATTGGGGCAAATTGCCACCCCCCCCCAAATGTCGAGGAAAAGAGAAAATATTCCGCACTTCGTGCAAAAAGACATATTTCATCAATTTTTGGGCTAAAACTGCAAAATGCTTCACACTACGCGCGAATGGGGGCTTTCGAAAATATAATAAAATAATGTGTTTGGCTCTTGACCCCCTACCTACCCCCCGAAATTGAGTTCTAAGTACAGCACTGCCCGCTTCGTTAGTGTTATTTGTAATGTGTAAGCATTTTTCTTGACTTTTGGTTTCTAGTGAATTGCTTGTTGGTCTGTAATGATACTGTATAGTTGCTCGCGTTCTCTTTTGATTTGTTTTGCGGCAGGCGCAATTAAAATTGAAGGGAACGAGGATATACGTAGGTATTGACAAGGTTGTTAAATGTTAGAAAGATTTCCAAATATAACTATATATGCAATGGTTATCCGACATCATAGGGCATTTAAGCAAGTATTGAATAGGATTCCCATTGAAAAGCACTGAACATCAAAGAAATCGTTTAGTTCGGTGATTTAGTGCAGGCGGAATTAGTAGGCTAGGCATCGATTCTCAGAATTTCTCTAACTATATTCAAAATAAATTTAAAGCTCTATACTCTAGGAACATAAAACCTTTCTGTCACTTCCTTTCTGGCTTTTTTCCTCTTTGAATTTTACTTGGAATGGGAGTGAGATCCTCAAACGCATACGACATGTGTTGTTACAATGTTGAACTCCAGGAAATTTATGAATTGCACAAAATCTTAACGACATACCTACAAAATGCAAGAACAGGGAAGTTTCTGTTAAGTTTATTGCTATTACAGAGTTCTTCTACAAATAATCATACTCAATGGAAATACTGCCATTACAGCATTTTTTATCATGTCAAATGGTTATATTATGTATATGATTGCTACTGTTTTTAGTTCAATTAGCGCTTTTATGTGTGGGTAGTTGAGTAAATACAATATGTAAAGTAGGCTTGTAATACAGTGAAATAAATGGCAAGGAAAGACATTCGCCAAAGAAGTTATGCTATTTTGGGAATAAAAGGGCTGGTTCTTTCCCCGACTCTCTTACCTTTAATGATTTTGCAGATCAGCTAACAATCATTCGGTTCAGTTGCACAATTTATTTACTTTTTCTCATTTTACTGTCTTCCACTGTAGGTAGAGGAGGAACTGGACTGAAAGTAAAACTCACTACAGTGTAGCGTCAACCCACTGAATTCATTTCTTTCTATTCCTTCCACACAATCTGGGACAAGTCAGACAAGTTACACTTAAGCACCTCTGATATGTAGATATGCAATAGAAATGCAAAGGAAAGCCACCCGTGAATTTCAACAAAAGTTTCTGCGACAGCCCATTGTGTTCCTCTCTCTGATTTTTCTTCAAAAGATTTATACGGCAACTTTGTTCCGGGGGAAATCCTCAAACGACACTCACTTCACTGTCTCTCTCTCGATCTACACGTTTCCAAATCTATTGTAAATACATACTTATAAGATAGATTCCTCATATGTCTATCTCTTATGTATTTGCCAAATCACCAAAATATCTACACACTGACACAGCACAAGTTACGACTACGAATACGTAGAATCCAATATTATTTGAATAGGAGTATATAAAACTGCCATACATGCAATATTTCATTTCTCGGAAGCTCAAAATGTCTCATTTGTTTGAAAACCTTCCCAGTGGAACGTATAGGTTACTTTCACTCACGAAGCAATTTCTTAATTAAAAATGTAATGTTTTAGTAAATTATAATAAGAAACATTTTTTGTATTGTTCTTACGATAAACGGTAAATGTTCTTCAAAAAGTTTTCAAAATAATTCATTGTGTAAGATTGTTTAAGTGATTAGTTAGTACAAATGTGAGATAAATGGAATTGACTGGATTGTGTAGAGAGAAAGTGAAATACAGATTAGAAGTGAGGCATCATCAGGTATTCTGACATTAGTATGCTATAGTAGCTAGCTATTTCTCGTCTCAAGTTGGACAGCAAAGGTTGAGACGGGAGGAGCGTCTCTGGAGGGTCTGTATGTTGTCTAGTTGAGTTCTATTGAAATGCTAATGTGATTGTATGTGTAACAGTGGTGAATCTAGAAGATTTAGTAGAAACTCCTACCAGTGTCTCCACTTAGGTATTTATTCAGTCATTTAATAAATAGCTAAGTAGGGAGCTTGTCTATTACTTTTTCTCTGTGGAGATTGAGTATATTTTTTATCGAAATTCAAGTGGTTCTACAACTTTCTTGGTATTTAATACAAATAATTCTACTCAATTTGTCTTCCATTGATGGTATTACATGCTTACGTAAGAATTTTCTAACTGAATAAACATATTACTACTGCACATCGAACTCACTATAAATTATTGATACAGATAAGCCAGATAAAAAGTGACTGCATATTACACAGCAAGTATGTAGAGGACTAAGAACAGCAGCACAGTCTACTGAGTCTACCTGGCAATCTAACAGCAATGTAAATAATGCAGCTTTTTACCTGATCTAAGCCTTACCATGGCACGGTACAATAAATACCGTAGATATCATGAGCTTAAGGTATTCCTACATCCATAGTAGATACTATGTGCATTCAATATAAAAAAACAGATGTATATAGTACAATCCTCTCTCTCTCTCTATGCAACATAGCCGATATCTAAAAATGCCTTCGGTTAGATAAGATAAGTTAAGACTTGACAAGACACGACAACATTTTGAAATATCGTTTTCCTTCTTTCCTATCTTTACTCACATACTCACAAACAATTAGGTATCCACCTACTTATTGCTGGCGATAAAGTGCTTAGAAACATCACAAAGAATTCTCCACGTCCACTCACCGTTCAGTTCAGGTCAAAATGCAGAATAGAACATAATATAGATACATGACTTGTATAATAAAGGTTGGCAAAAGGCGAATACTCCTCTCAGTCGTCGCCGTGTTCATTGTTTTTCAGTTTGCATCACAATTATAGTGTGCTGAATGCTACAGAAGAGAAATTCTATCGCCGAGATCTTCAACTCGTAATGGATTTGCAAGAAAATTCACTTCACCAGGATTGAAATTATAGTCAAACTCAATATCGCTAACAGAATTGAGCTTTTCTCACTGTCTGTCAGTCTGCGAGCTAAGTTAATTCAGCATTCACGTAACTTGTGTTACCACATCCCGTCACTACTTCTTTCACATTCTGCCAACACTACTACAATAATATCTACTACTCTCTATCATTATTAGGAGATTCCCATCACCGTAAAATCCTAACTGCGAAACAATCACTCCATCAAATAATCCCTTTTACAACGAACTTTCGCAATTATTTGGAAGCTATGCGACCTGATCCTCGCAAAAGCTATCTATTTGCCATAGTAAGAACAACAAACAACACAATAACCACATGCTTAGGGAAAATTACTCTACTAAATTTGTAACTAATTCTTTTTCTCTGTTTAATATGTCAACCTGCATTATAATCTGCTATTGGTAATCAGCAGAAAAATCAAACTAGGATATAGAATAATTGTCAGTTCAAAAGAGTTAGTAAAAATTTCATGTAACGAGACAAAGTGCCAAACCCCAGTTGTCAGTTTCCATTGTAATAAAAAATATCAATGGAGAATTCTATACGCTACATCTCATTAATTTCATTTGTAACCCGAAAAGTAGGGTTTGCTGGTTTCGTTGTAAATAATAGAAAGATTTTTTTCCCAGCAACTAGAGGGGTGAGGGTTAATATGGAAAAGTGAATTTATATAGTTTGCACAGGGACTGAAACTTGTAATCAAAGACTCTGATTTCATGTATTGTGTAAGTCGTAGCCTTTGACAGAGTTTAGCTTGGGTGGCTTTGCTACGTCTGTCCAGACAATTGAACATTATATTGACATTAGGTCTCAAGCCTTCCTTACTTGTCCTTTCTTCACTAAATAGGTGCTTACCTCTTTCACTTATCGTTGTCTATAGATCCAACTTGAACGCCAAATTAAATTACAGTTGGTTTGTCTTGTGTCTGCCTTATTGAGCAAGAATGTCAACTACCAGGGTCGACAACTGACAACTGCGTACTACTAATACCAAATGCATTATATTATACCTAAGGATACTTAGTGTAGTGGCCAATTTTGTCACAACTTCACTATAGATTTCGATGACAATGCAAAATGCATATATTAAGGAGAGAGGAACGAGACTTAAGTTGAATTCCATGTGACGGAGAGATTGTATATTAATTATTCACAAAGAGCTCTTATCACCTCTAATATGTATACTGCCTTGCCTATGCCTTATTTTAAGTTTACTTCGACGAGACTCAAGAGAGACTGGCCGACTGTACACAGAAGAGTCCTTTTCTGCGTTTGACTTATGAGTCCATTCTTTATGATTTCCTTGCATTAGACATTAAGGCTCTTAGAGTGACGCTCCTGAAGTTATGCTTTCACATTTATTCTTCTATGATTTAAGTGATTTAGGTACTTCTACTACAGCGTTAGCTATAGCTAGCTTTATTCTGTATAAATCTGCTCGGTATGTAGAGTATAGGTGCATCTATACTCTACACACAGAAGACACATTTACAAATTCATTATGATGTCACTCAAAACGAAACTCGGACAAGTAAGCACGAAACACAAAAAAATCGTTTAGCAAAATAATATTTCATTTAGCTACACCATGCGCATACAGTACATGAAACATGCAAAATATCTTTCACCCATGTCCGGATGAAGTAACACAGTAATAACCTAACCGAACTAAATTAACTACCTAAATCACGAGTTTATAATCTCTACCTTTGATAACTATAAATAAAACTTGATGTAGCAAAATGCAAAACAACAAACAACTAAATATCGTCATTTGGCAATTTAATTACAAAAGTAGTGCATTGCAATTTAATTTTTCAGGTAGTACGATTACATGGGAATTTGTTCCTGCTGTAATTCCTATACCCCACCATACATTCCTATTACGATTATTCATATGAAAGAAAAATGTTAACATTCCAATTTTAAACGGGGACCAATTTTGACGTTATTATAATGTTGGCGTTGAATTTGTTGTAAATACGCTAAACAACAAATGACGAGAATCAAAGGATTTCTCACTGACTTTAGAAATATTTGAGGGTTTGAGTTTGTGGTTTTGTTCGTGCCCACATTTCCAGGCGTTGTTGCTTTCGATTACGAGTAAATATTGTATAGGTATAAGTAAGACAATAGTGTAGGGTAGTTCAAAAGAACCAGGCTACTATAATGACCACCGCTACATATACCTCCGTAGACTCGTTATAAGAGATGATATATCTTAGGAATTAAAATTAAATGGGAGCCTGGCATGAAAATGTTCTCAGCTTCGCTAAGTAAGCAATAGAATTAGCAATGCTTCTTAGCTCAGATGGCAAGGTATGTAAATACGGGATACTAAACGTTGATGATGATGAAGTATAAAAAGCAATGAGTAAGAGAATAAAATTTTATTTTCTGCACTACCACCCACTGTACCTATAACCTACAATACCTGGTCGATAGTAAGCAATTTATTCATTTTCATATAATATTAAGCATGTAGTAGTAAAGAATTAGGAGTGAAGAGAAGTTTAAAATAATTAGTTGACTGTTTTGCGAGTATTTCTCTTGCGCCAGGTTGGTTGGCTCGACTAGAAACTTTATAACAATTTGGGAGTAGAAACTTAAAATTAATGCAATGCAATGTCTTTTAACAAAGCGATGATCTGCGCATAGCTAGGCAGTTTTAGTAGCTTCTTTTGATTTAATAGAGTAGACCTGTAGTGCGGACTGCTTCCTCGACCAAGTCCGGCTAGTAGATTACAGGTTCTTCTGTCTGTCCAATAGTTTTATACATAATGCCGAGGAATAATATGTTCTTAGCATGTTGCATATATCAATACCTACATGAAAATGTTACAAGTGTGTGAGTTTCATGTATATAAAATGCAAAGTATACTGAGTATATTCTCAATGAGTGTGCATTGTGTATAGCGTCTAAAATTCCTCAACTGATCTAACTATTGTTAGAGTAGAGGTATTCCAAATCCCAAACCATTAAACAATTAATAAGTATGCACACTTTCAAGTTTTTCACGTTGTTTATGTCAAGGGAAGATGATACTGGAAATATTTCAGATGAATAATAGTGTGCATGCAATTACTTGGCTACCACTTTACTACCAGAATACGAATTGGCCATTGAAATAGGAATCCGGACTCCTGCATGACTTGCTATGGGAAAATGTTCATATTATTATGCAGATGAGCACTATTATTAATAGGAACTACGCAAGTGAGTGTGAAAAAGTATTCTAAAACGATGATTTGATGTGGCATACAAGAAGGTGTCGTAATAAAGTGGGATAAATAAATATTCTCGCTCGTTCAAACTTCAAACGTCCAATGCAGTGCCCCATTAGTGCATTGTTAGATAGATACAGAAGGCACATTGTCCCTTAGCAAGGTTGTTGGTTTACCTTTCATTAAAATGTTTTATGTGCATGAACAATACCCCCATTATCATTATAGGTCTAACTAAACTAATAACAACAACACCACGGCGAAGCTATTAAGTGACTGCATAACAGAGCACATAATTGCCTATAGTATCATTAACCCAGCACAAACGAACGCACTTAAACCTGCAAATATCTTTTGATGAATTTTATGCTAGGATGCACGCAGATTTTGCAGATAATATTATTCAAAAGAATGTGTTCCCTATTAGCACAACAGAAAACACATCTTAAACTGCTAAAAGGAAGCAAATGGGAATAGAAAGACATTTAGCTTACAGTTCAATAAACCCGATTGTGTGTCTGCGGATTTGAAGATGTCGATTATGAGACACACATACATTAGTATAGACATTATATACATTAGTATGTCCTATTTCTCATGTCACTGTACTATTTTTGTCTGTATGTGATTCTATATATTTATATATTCTTACCCATATACTAAATCTATATCTAATGTCTTTCTTTTTAAATGCCACTGGCATGTCCAATCCATTATCGGCTCTTTCCTGGCATATCACTTCAATTTGAATCTCGAATGACAGATCAACTTTGATCTTTTGCACATCCATCATTACATCAACAGCAGGATGTCTTCAATTTGCTTCGTTAAATGTTGTGATGTATATACAAATATTTTTTTTAACTCTTCTGCCAATTTGTTAGGCTTGCCTTGACAATTAATAAACTTCAAGAATTAGCCGATTGTAACTTTTGTATGCACCAAGTGCTTGAGACTGAATGGTGTTTGTGCGAAGTGCAACATAAATACAATCCTGGAATGTGCTATTAGGAGATTCATATATAGTTAGAACGTAACCGGGATCAATATATAGCTATAATTATTCAATTGGATATTGAAAGGAGAAAGAGATGTCAATTAGTCAATTTGTTAACTATTTTATACGTTCAATGACAGGACAAGGAAGAACTTATTGCTACTAATAAGTATGGCAAAGCTAAATCATTTTTTATTTATTTTCGCTTGCTTGGAATGTTGTGCTCATAGAAGGTTGGCTTGGTTGTTGGCATTTCAATTTTTTGTATACTGCATGCATGTGAAAAGCGGAGCAGAATCTAACATTAAGAAACCGATAAAGTTGCATGTACGAATATGAAAAAAATAAGATAGGTTATGCGATTAAAGTCAGTTGCATTTTTATGAAGGGAAGAGAAACGTTAAATGTTACACAATTACCCAAAGGCACAAAGTAGAGAAAATTCAATTTAGCTTTCGATGTAGACTCACGGAGATTGTTATAGTTTTGAGTGAGGAGCACGATTTTCGTTGGCATTATTTGCGGTACCTCATCATTAGAATTGCATTTGTAGAGTTCTTTGGGTTTGGTTCCTTTGCTCTCTTTAGCACAAGTGTGCAGTGTGCCATTCTGCCACGATTCTCATTTTGAGTTATTACTAATGTTTGTATTATGCATGTGGGATGTAATACGATGTGATGCTAGGTACCTGTCTGCAAGTGCCTACTGAAATAAGTAAAGCTTATTGACCGACCCAACAACTTTCCATGAACCGGAGTACACTTGCTGTATACGTCTGTACCCCATACGTCTATTTTATTGCTTCTGCAAGTAGCAGATAACACAAGTTATGTGGTAACACTAACCGTATTATTATCAGAAAATGCACTGCAATAAAAGATGCTTTTAAGCTGCAGTAAATAATGACAGGACGTGTTTTATTTTATTATTTATCTCCATATTACCGTTCATAACATGTTAATAAGGATTTTGTTTAAATATCCTTCCTAGTAAACATTGCAATACACCTGCAGTAGTAGTGGACATTCACATTTATCTTACTGAATTTACTCAACTATTTTCACTCACTGTTGAAACAACTATGTATGTCCATGTAAATGCTAAATGCGATATTGTTTGATAACGCTCAATGTGGTAATTTAGATTAATATTCTTACTGCAAATGTGAGAAAAAGATGATTTATATAGCAATATCTGCAATGTTAATTAAACTACTCTGTAAATCTTAATTTATCTAAACAATAATGGCATATTGTTACTAATTCGCAAGATAGGGTTATTTATGGAGTTACTGTTTAAAGGTCAACTTAGAAGTACGTCAATTAGGCATTAAGTTGTTATCTGTGAGAACATTTTTCATCGAGGCCTACTAAGAAAATAGTTGTGAGCTTAAGATATTCAAACAATTACTATTATTGTTCTCCTTCGCTAATCCAATAACAATATCGGATAAATACACAGGTGAATACACGTGATGAGATTAGTAGCTTTTAAATTTTTCAATTACCATAAGCTGATACTGAGTGCAACCATCATTACTCAGATATAATGCATAATGCTATCATTCACTGATATAATGCGAGTAATTCTCAATTAATATGCCTAGGTATGTATAATAATGTAAAATGTGGGTACAGTGAAAACATTCAATTTTCACTTTTCTTCATCTGTTATAATTTGCGTAAAGACATTTAAGCCTAGGTACAGTTTAATACAAAGTTCCCTATAGTCATGTCATGTATAAAAAATATGCTTTTAGATTTTCAGAGAATAAATTATTAATTCAACAAAGTTTTTGTGGTTCCGGTGCAGACATCATTAATCGTTGATGATGTACTCTTCCATGACGTTTCATGCTTGCATAACTAACGTTCATAAATGTCTCATGCAGTCTTCTCCGTCCACATTTAAATTTATTGCTACATAAACAAAGCAGAAAGCAGGTGAAAAGGTAGAAGTATTATTTTCACTACGAGAATTAAATCTAATTTCAGAATTATGGGTCATTTGCATCAAAAATTAACACTCAGCACAAAAAGTAATATGTAACAGGGATATTATATAACGATGTGAATGTCGTTGACACACTGTCTAGGGTCCTGTAGAGTTTAAAGTACCTACAGAATTACTAACCACTATGGACCATAATCGTTAGCGACCTACACCCTTGTTGAGTTTACCAAATTCAATTGTTCTGCAATGCTATAGTTGGTTGGTAGCACAAAATGGTGCGTCTTTCGCACTAAGTTCTTTGCTGCTCTTTTCTATATAACTGTCAACACAACAGTATCATAAATATATAAATACTCGTTATGGGACTTTGTTAACTGGTATTGCAGAAACTTGATGACCTTTTGTGATCTTTCCCACTATTCTCACCCGGAGGTGAGCAGAAGTCTTTATTCAGAGATGAAATATATGATTTAGCTTTGCATTTTGCTGCAGTAATTTACGTTTCCTTTTACTATTTTCTCTCAGTAAATAAAGAGCATGACTATGTATGCCATATCTGCTAAGAGTTAATGATAAACAGTGAATTTCCTTTCCTAAAACTACAGATACAGATAATGAATACTAGTAGGTACATCAAACAATGTGCACAGGAGGTTTCATGAGATATCGGCTTTTATCTGACACTAAAAGCCCATCTGATGTCATAGTATGCAAAAATCCCTTCAAATGTTCCATAGTGTACTTTAATTTAGTACAGTATTAATGTTAAAGCACATTGTGCAGATTTAGCAATCATATGGGCATCAGCCGGTACAATAGAACTATGTGTGGTGGAAATAAAGTTATTGCAGTGGACCTAAATTAAAAATCTTTAGGTTTTAGGATTGGTACTTCACTATTTATGTGAAACTGTCCTCAGCATTGCTTAATTGTTATTTCATTCAAACTTGTAAATTTTCTGCGAGTCTAATAATAATGGATACTTTAACAGGGTACCTCATAATGGTCGTAAATTATGTTTGTGGGGGAGGCGACTTATCCTCTATGTTTGTTATGAGTTAACTTTGTTTCTAATAAATGAAAAATTGAAAGTCATCATAAGACATGGAGTATAAAATAGTTCAGGGGAAATTACGAAACCAATTGTTACATACATGAAAACAAAGGTTTTAAATAGAATAATGTCTAGCAATATGCATTATTATGAAATACGAACTAGTAAATGAGACCATTCTAATTGTCATTAAATTAAGATATTTTGAAAAACTGAATCATTATCAAAATGTATGTACATGTATGCAGATGAACACAATTAACCGTATTTTTTACAAAAAATCTTTCATGTAAACGTAAATGTACATATGATATAGGAACATAAGAAGAATTGGTATGGACAGGGCTTTTTAGCTTTCCTGCTTTAATGCAATTAATTGAGTCAAATTGAGTGTGCAATCTACTACAACTAAGTGTGAGACTAATAATTAAGTTTGAGAGTGAGACTATGTGTTGGTGTACAAAGTTAGAATTGAAATGAAAAAGAGCAGTAGTTGTACCACCTACATAGACAGATGAAAACTAGTAACTTTTGTATTGCTATGTTCCGGATAGAGTATGCCAGCAGGCATGTATTGCAGCTGAGTATAACTTTAGGCAGTTCGTTATTATTACCTACTCTTCAAAATATCCAGTTCTTTGCATTCGTTAAGAGAGCAGACATTTATTTTTTAATAGTTTTCACTTTTTAACGAAGGAACCAAAACCAAGGGTTTTTAAAACCATATTACGAACAGTTTTAGTCTCTACTTTATCTGATAAATGTCCTGTATTTAAAAAACCATGAAATGTAAACGTTGGTTAACTACTTTTTCCATGTTTACATGAACTTTCGGTCAGAGTCCTGTATTTATCTGACTTTTGTAGCATATTTATTTTCATACATCGCATGATAATATATCTATATATGTATATTATATACTTATACACTTATACGATTATTGTAAATTAGCTTGTACGTACTGGGTACTCTAAAGGATGATACAGAAAAAGTAATGTAGTTATTTATGTACAGGCACCTAACAAAATGAATAAAAATTATTTCAACTTCATTTACATACATAAAGCTGAGTTTTAGAAAGATTGCTGTTATAAAAATGTGTGTAAATATAGATGTTTTAATGATGCAGAACATAATTGAAATCGTATGCACCAATAATCTGCAATTTTGTAAATGAATGCACAGCTAAAGCTCAGATCGTTCTCATTTATTCATAATATCATATTATTGCGTATTAATAAATGTAGTGTGCACAAAGAACATACATCCATACATGAAAGGTTCTTTGTTTATGAGCTAAATATTGGCAACTGTGGAAGGAACGAGCACATTGAATTGAATCACTAGTTCTTCCCTTAGATAAGTTTTGTGCATCGCGGGGAAAATTAAGAGTCTGCATAAACTATTTCATTTTTGCTGTTTGCATAAAAAACCTCTACAATTTACGTAAGGGTTTTATGTGCAGATGAAATAGTTTCAGCTTCCGAACAGGCTTTTTATTTATCTAGGGAATATTTAATAAACGAAAAATAGCAATTTAAAGTGGCCATTTTATTTGGAAAGTGGGGGGTTAGGACAAATAGGAGGTTAAGGGCTACGGAAATAGTATCCATGAAGAATACACTACGGCAGTCAGCTGATGATTCGTAAAGAAATTTTGTTCAGATAGTAGGACTTTGTGAACAGAGCTCACTCTCTGCGAGGTAAGTATACCTATGTATTTAACTCGAATAAAAAGTGGACGTAATAAGTCGTACGTATGTTCGTGTAACACTGCTCATTCTGCTTTTAGTGTGGCTCACTGTTGTGTGTAGTATGTATCAGTATAAATATACCAGCAGTAATATAAGACATAATTTATTAGATATACCTATGTAATACGATACAATAATGCAATAATAATAATAATAACCACCTAAATAACAACTTGAACAACTGTGCGATTTAGATCTCAAAAAAGTATTGGGAGATTACGTACTACGTACAGTCCATTAAACACATAGAGGCCAATACCAAT
>JAAAYG020032304.1:0-13167 GCA_009936455.2 Tomocerus minor
TCATCCACTTTAATTTTATCCAACTGGATGGATGAAATTAAAAATTTGATTTCATCCGGACAATATACAACCCTGATTTTGACTACCATAATATTATATGGCAAAAGCTTGAATGAAGTGTTTCTTTCTAAGAGCCAAGAGCCATATATTCTGTTTGTTTTATAAGGAGGATGTTTTTACTCGTGTTGTAATTAGATAAATACTCATACTTATTAATAACATTTAAAAAAACAGTTATTCTTTATCCTGAGTTAATCTCTAGACATAAAAATTAAAATAAATGTACGTTTTCACTTGTTGTTGCAATTAGCTAATATTTACAAAATGTATGCAGTGACCTTGACTTACAAAGCATGCATGTATACTCCATCATTTGCACAGATAAAAGTAACATTGTTTATAATAACGCACGGCACAGGGCACATGTATATAAAGCATATAATACATAGGGCCGTATTTAAAACTCAGTTTCGAGGGGATGGGGCAAAACCAAACATAATTTATTGCGATATTTTGGAATCTCCAATTCGCGCGTAGCGCGAAAACTTTTGCAGTTTTAGCCTAACAATTTATGAAATATATATATATCTTTTCGCGCAAGGCGATGAAAATTTTGCTCATGTTTCCATCATTTTTCTTTTTCTCGACATTTCGGTAGCGCGGGGGGGGGATCCCCTCAATACGGCCATGCTATTTACATGTGTGCAAGTGTATAAGGGTATCCTAATAAAGTGTATTGCCCTATTGCCTATTATTTTCATCAAATTTTGACGCTTATATATTTAGTAAATATTTACTCGCCTGCTTAGCTTCGCCTGTTCGAATAGTTATATCAGAGTATAAAGTCGGCATGCCGTAAAATATTTTTTGTTGCCGCATGCCGTAAATGCCACAAATGCCGTAAAAGCCGTAAATGTCGTAAATATGATGTATGTATAATTTACATATATACATATATTTACGGCATTTACGGCATGCCGCAATTAAAAATCGTGCGGCATTTACGGCAATAAACGGCAGGCGGCATATACGGCACATTTGATACTCCGAGTTATAAAGACTCAGTTAAAAGTTAACGGCAATGGCGATAGACGATATAATATAATTGGCATTAATACTAGTAAATATTTTTGAGAAGGTGGGACCTACAAAATATAAAATTTGGTCGTTGAAGTAAAATCCAAATACTATATAGATACATAGGTAAATGCACATATACTATCCATGTTCATGAAGATATATCCAGCAATGAACATGATGCCAGTGACTTTTATCATTAGTTAAACCGGGAAGGAACTATTTCGTCAATTATAAAATATATAATATATAAATGGGATTTTTTTCCAAAACATTCTTGTGGAAAAAACATTCTTGTGACCCCAAATATGACCCTAACAAAAAGCCAGACGAATACGATCCTCCAGGATCCTGGAAAAATGGGTGGTAAAAACGGGACTTTTTTTGTTAATTAGTTTGTGAGTTATGACACGGAAATTGTGAAAAAAAGTGCTTGTTTTGAAAACTTCCTGTGCCCCCAAATATGACCCTAACAAAAAGTTTAGACACTTACGACCCACCAGAATCCTGGAGGAATGGGTGGTGAAAACGGGAACTTTTTCTGTTTATTAAGAGGGAACATAGTGACCTCTTTATGGAAATGTTCGATCTGTCTGTCTGTCTGTCTGTTTGTCATCACTTTTCACCTTATGCTCTACCATAGCCATAGATGTTTCCAAGTAGTAGTACAGCAAGTATCACGCATCGATTAACCTTACTTCTCTTCTTCAACCATTTTCTGTAACTACTTAGATAAAACAACATGCACAGTACTCATATTACACGTGTATTTTTTACATCTTCTCCATTTCTACAGCATTCCCTATATCTCCATACATCGAACAACCTTTGCGTCTCTTCTTAAACCATTCACTGTAACTATTTAGACACCCACGAACTGTTAGAAATTCTCTCAAGTTACGAGGAACGGCAAGCCTCGTTCCACTCACTCCCCATTAACGGCTGCGGCTGTGTGTGTGTGCAATGTAGAGTCATAGCCATAATCACAATCGCAGAGCACGGCAAGCTGTTACGCAGTCATGTAGCTAGCCTTCATTTCTCGTTCCTGTTCGCATGCCTTCATTATAGTTAGTCTCCACCATGCAGCACAGGCTGATCATAGCAATCCGTTGTTGGTGTGGGTCGCGGATTGTGCAAAGAAAAGTTGGTTCAACCAAATTGTGATGATGGCTGCAATTGTGCCAGTGAGTCTTCCTCACCTATGACGCAGATAGCAAAGAAGGCAGTGCTATAGCCATCCGCAGTTCAACAAACAACCCAGAATCATTACACGTGAAGTACAAGTAGTAATTTACAATTAAAAAAAGAAGATAAAAGTGAGTAAATTTTTCTTTAATTTTCAGTTTACTTTTATCATTAATTACAATATTTATATTATGTTATTCTATTGCAGAACCGTTGACAGCAGATAAGAACGTCCAGTGAATCTTCAGAAGGCAATGCTTTAGCCATCCACATTTCAACATACAACCCAGAATCATTACTCGTGAATTTAAAGTGGAAATTTACAATTGTAAAACTTAAGATAAAAGTAAGCAAATTATTTTTAAATTTTCAATTTACTTTTATCATTCATTAAAATATTTATATTATTTTATTCTATTACAGAACCGTCGACAGCAGATAAGGACGTCTAGTGAGTCTCCCTCAAATATGATGCAAAGATAAAGACGTCTAGTGAGTCTTCCTCAATTATGACGCAGATGAGAGAATCAAGCAAACAACAACCAAGAGCCATTTCGTGTGAAGTACTAATTGTCACTTATCTTCCTAAAGTGTTTCAGTTTGCTTTTAGCATTAAAAATATAAGGTGTTTTTATTTTAAAAGGAAATACTAATGGAAAAATCTTTTTTTTTCACAGAACCGTTGACTGCAGATAAGAACGTCCCGTGCTACTAATTGTCTTCCTCAAGTGTGACGCAATGATTTGCTAAACCAAACATACAACAACAAAAACCCATTACAAGTGAGTACTAATTGTCACTTATATCTTCCTCAAGTACGACGCAGTTTTCAGCCAACCGACAACGAGTACACATGAAGTGCGATTTCAGTTTGCTTTGCCATTCAAAATATTTAATAATAACACGTGAGGTAATATTTGTTATTATTTTTAAAAGAAAGTACTAATTAAAAAATTAATTTTTGCTGTAGAAAGGTGAGCAACCGATTTCAAGATTGACAAAGTTTTGTTAAATAAAACCAACAACAACCGACAACCATTACACGCAAAGTAATACTTCAGTTTGCCTTCAGCATTAAAAACATTTAACCATTACACTTGATTTAATGCTTCAGCAAGTAACGTCGTTGTATTGGGTGCTATAAACTTTAATTTACAAAATCCTGAGGGCAAAAAGATTTTAAGTTTATTTAAGTCACAATATTAAACATTATTAAGAGGGAACTAACGGCCAAACATTCTCTAAAATGGTGACTAATTCATACCGATACACTACCTGGGACTCCTGTCTCCTCTACCAATCAGTGTCATGCTCATGCCATTCATTAAATCATTCTCTATGCAAACTCAGCATCTTTATGAACAATATCTTACATTTTATTTCACGTTTGTGTGTGTGTGTCATACTCAAGTCAATAACTTCAGTTATTCCTGCTCACTAAATTTGGTCTTAGATGTCAACGAAATGTGGAGTCATTTCGTTTCACTGCACTCTAACGTCGTCCCCCAATTCAAGTCTTTCCAGCCAAAAAAGATTCACTTCTAGCTTCTCTTTATGGAAATGACAGACTCTGTCTGTATATGTTCCCTCATTGTTACATTCGTTTACAACGGTTTATTAGTTCTTTAGTTATACGAGTTAGACCATAAAATATAAATTGTACTATGAAAATACCTTGGTGAGGGAACGAAAATCCTTAATATTATGTGATTTCAGCGAATCCTGCAGTTAATAAATATTCTTGTAAAAGAGTGCCCTGCCTAACTAATAAAACATAAAAATGTTTATTATGTTTTATGTAAAACTGCACCTGCTGCTGAAAACATTTATTTATCTGTCTGTTGGTCTGTCTGGCCTCTTTAGATTGCTGTGAAATATATATAAAGAGCATTCAGTATTTCATATTCTGCACTGACTACACTTGTATTATATTGGGTAAAAAATAAAATGCACACCTGCAGACGATAAACCGAAATGCACTCCTTAGATTTATCTGATGTATATATCATTTCGTTACCATAAGACAACTGAAGACATCTTCGCACAATAGATTTACCATGCACAAAATAGATAGTAATGAAATTTTTTGCATCTAATTATTTCATTAGCACTCGTTATTTGTCTCAAATTACAATGTTCTTGGAGCGACGAGCCTGACTAGTTGCCCTTCACAGATTATTTTATTTTAAAGCATAATGAGAATGTATTTGCAGAAAAGTATATTTATAGATACCGGAGAAACGATTGTCTATAAAGTAACTATTTGATAGACAATCGTTTCTTGGTAGTAATAAGGTATGAATTTGGCAAAGAGCTTAAAGCTGTATGAATGAATTGTACCGCTCATTATAATTTAAGATTACCTATTTCATTTTAAAGCAAAATGAGAATGCATTTGCAGCAAGTAGATTTATAGATATTAGAAACCGGAGAAACGATTGTCTATAAGCTACTTTATAGACTATCGTTTTTAGGTAATATATACTAGGGTATGAATTTAGTAAAGAGCTGATGGTGTATGAATGAATTGGGTATCGCTGATTATAATTTAATTTAAGGGATCTATTTATGTAAGCGTGAAAAACCGATAGCATTATCAAAGAAAAATAATAGCGCACTTATTTTTTAAATTGTGAATATGACAATGATTTACAAGATGTAATGAATAAATTCTTGTTATAGTTACAAAGAAATTAGTTTTAATTATGGAGCTGTTTACAATAATTGACAAAAAGTCACATATCAATGTTATCAGATGAAATCGTTATAAAGTTTTTCTAAATAATTTAAAAATATTAAAACATTTTGAAATAGTAGTAGCCAACTCTGTATAACAATTTTTATTAAGTACTTATTGGCTATAACCTGTAAAAATTGAATTTAGTCACCTTCGCCTATAAGTGTTACAGTGTGACGGAATTTTTGCATATACAGTTAATCGCAGTATCAATTTAAATGTCTATGCATCTGTATATACAAAGGTTGGAGTAGCAGCAGTACGAGTTTCTAAGAATTTTCTGTCAACCATGATATTATGCAGAGTTCATCACTGTCTCTGTGAACCTGATGTAATGTCTCCCTCGAAGATTTTTCAATGCCAAATTGCCAAATGTAATAGAAAAAAAGAGTATATTTAGCATATACAATATCCATATATTGTAGAAACACTTTTTATTTTTTCAATTTAAGTCTGCATGAATACAATTAAAAAATGAGGAAGAGTCAATTTCCTACTAAATTCTGGATACTTAAATAGAAGTCACGAGCTGCACTTTTGCGTTCTATCATTTCGATTAGAGTGCGAGTGTGAACATTGTGAAGAATCCAATTAGCAAAATGCCCACTTTACTACATCTAATTTTGTTAATCATCGGAGTAGAAAGCCATACTCAACTATACCGAACCGGGTCGTTCCACAACAGGGCGCGTCCCAGCCCCAGCCTCCGTAGTAGGTATGCTTCCTTACGTTTCACTTAATAACAGAAACAACGCAATAAAAATAATTTAACAAATATTATTTTTTAAATTAGTGCTATCCCAACTATAATATTAATCCGTCTATTTCAGGAATAATTTTCAAGTACCATCTGTATCCCCGCTAATATTTTCAAGGTAAGTTTAAAAATTAGATTTGCTTACTTTTTATATCAACAACAAGAAGAATTTGATTCCATTTTTATCAATTCGTCAAATACTTTCTGTCATTGGAAGGCTGAAAACTAACTGATTGAGTAGTATTCATAAATATCTTGCGTCTTTTACCCCAATAGTTTTGTCCCTTCATTAATGTGGCTCATTTTATTCAATAATAAATTTCCGTGTCAGCATTTGTAATATGCCAAACGTTGTGTTAGGTAGATATTACTTTTCTTATGTAGCTTTTTAATATTTATTTATGTATTAATATCTAAATTGCAATAGGCTGCGTTTTTTTTTAATGTCTAAATAATACTGAAGCTATTGCGCAATTGGGCTTTGTCGCGCGCTTCGGGAATACAGTAATATAATGATTTTCGAGTAAAATGTACTTCTTTAGTTTACATTTACATTTAATTTTTTTGGCTAATCCTCCAACACATAAAAATTATAAAGCCGAAAATATGGAGAAAAACTCTACCAACAAAAATAGAGTTCAATCATACACTGACTGACTGACTGATTGACTGAAAAAAAATTACAAGTTTGTACCTCTTTTGTGTTCGAAGACCAAAACCAGGTAATCGCAAATATGATAAGTGTCAAAAATGTTCTACAATAGCAATAAAGTTGGAAGCGTTAAGATTTTAAAAATATACATTTCTGGTTGCATGTGTTTTCTCTTTGCTGGGAATCCTATAAATTTTGCAGCCTTTTAAATGATTAAATTTAAATAATTTGTGAATAGGCCCGAAAAGGTACCGTTGGTTTACGAATTCCATCTTCAGGATTTACCAACCAATGGATTCGGAACTGGTGCTGATGTCTGTAGGGATTTCATGATGGCGGTTCCCAATTTTTTGGACCAAAGTCAAACAGCTTGTATTGATTTGGAATATATGCCTTCGTATCCAGACTTTCCACCGCATTCAGGGGAACCTTCAGGAATAATGAGCCCTCCTCATGCTCCGGCTCAATCATCAGGAGGGTACGCTCCTTTATTGCCAAGTGAAAATACTGTGAGGAAAGGCGGTGGAGGTCAAATGCGCTGAGTCTGATTACCATCTTAAATGATATGATATTTTATTATTATTTATTGACCGTTTCAAAATGAAGTTGCCGCCAGGACACATTAGTATAATTCAATATATGATATATATTTAGCAAATCAATACAAATGTTTGATTTAAATAAATGGTTTTGTAAAATTGATGCTGGTCCTTTAACACCATAATAGTCACATAAATATCTAGCGCCCAATCCAATAGTTTTGTAAAATAAAATAAAATATAAAATTTGCTTGGTGAAATTTTACAACTTTTACATGTTAAAAAGTTTTATTTATAAATGTTATAATTCTCGAAATTTTTGATAATTGTGTAAATATTATTACACTTCCAAAAGAGAATTCAATTAATGAATAAATTTCCCCTTCTACTTCAATAATTCGTTTTATAAACCGATCAAAAATAAATGGTAGCTCAATAAATTGTAAATTACCAAAGAAATGATTTCAAATATCATATACATAAAATTTGTCGCTAATTTAATCCTCAGAATACATTTTATGTGTCTACGTGTGTGTACCATAAGTATATCTATACCTTTCGGAGATTTGAAATTCAATTATGAATTAATTATAAAATTGACCACATTGTGAGGCGTGACACATTTTTGCTTATTATTCAATGTATACGAAAATCGTCGCTGACAGTCCATTGTAAATTCAAAAACAAAAATTGACCAAAAAATATATTTTGACTTCTAAATGTCACCCTTAAAACATTAGACCATGCTTCCTTTACTTTTTCGACAAGATGGATGCTTTTCTTGTAAACAAATCATTTCAACCTGAAACTCCACTGCACTCAGCAATATATGTACACAATGACTTAAGTAAATGTACTAATAAACTATTACATATTATATATGCAATATACAAAATAAAACTAAAACATTACTTAGTAAAAAAATTGTTGAAAAACACGGATTTTTTCATTACCTACCTTAAAGATAATTATTATTTAATTATCTGTGGAGCTCGTAGAAACATGCCTATGTAAATAATTTGTTGAAGAAAGGTAATGAGTTATTTCTAACCAAATGTACTGTAAGGAAAAAATGTGCAAGTACCTATTGCACCAGAAAGAAATGTTTTTAGTGTTTTTATCTAATAACGCTAATTAATAATAATTATGGACCATTTTTCCATGTTGGAATAACTAGACTTAACTCTTTATTAAGTAGATATTCATTAGTGGCATTTCCAGAAATAGTAATTGAAATTGTTCCTGAATTCATGAACACAAACATATAGAGTATTAAATTAGTAGCCATAAGTATTCATATGTAGAGCATATTATACTTGTACAGTAAATCATATTTTGTGTTTAAAGTTTTAAATAACACAAAATATTAAATATATTTCTATTCAAGTGATAAATAAAATTTAATTATGTACAACCTACATGAATTTTGGAATTGATATAAGTTACAGTATACAAAAAATACAAATGCATGTGCTTAACTGTAATTAACATATCCCATCCATCGCACAGTAAAAATGTCTCTGATTTCATTAAATATTCATAATTGCAATATAAAGGATGAGGACCTTACAATTTGTATTTATGGGCTAATGTGTTTGATTTCTGAAAGTAGCTGAACTTGTCGCTTTAGCTATTTAATATTTGATTAGCAGGTGAATCAGCAGCAATCCTGCAGTTAATAAACATCCTTGTAAAAACTTGCCCTGCCTATCTAATAAAACATAAATAAGGTTTATTATGTTTCCTGTAAAACTGCACCTGCTGCTGAAAACATTTATTTATCGCTCTCTCTCTGTCTAGTCTCTATATAGATTCCTGTGAAATATATATAAAGATCATTTAATATGCCCATCTGCAGACGATAAACCGAAGTGCAATTCTTAGTTTTATCTGATGCATGTATTATTTTGTTACAATAAGACAACTTAAGACATCTTCGCATAATATATACCACATACAATAAAGATAGAATTGAAATCCTTTGCATCTAATTATTTCATTAGTCCTCGTTATTTGTGTCTCAAATTACGATGTTCTTGGAGCGACGAGCCTCTTTGGTTGCCCTTCACAGACCTTTTCATTTTAAAGCCAAATGAGAATGTATTTGCAGCAAAGTATATTTATAGATACCGGAGAAACGATTGTCTATAAAGTAACTACTTTATAGACAATGGTTTCTATATAGTTAGTACTACGGTATCAATTTGGGAAAGAGTTGATAATAGTCGTGATAGCATAGGAATGAATAGTATCGCTGTTTATAATTTAATTTAAGGGACGTATTTATGTAAGCGTGAAAAACCGATAATGAGTCTAGCTATATGCATTGAAAATTAAATCCCCTGTTCCTTGTATGACAATTATTTTTACATATGTGAATGGGACAATTATTTACAAGATCTATTGTATAAATTCTTGTTATAGTTCTACAGAAAGAACTAAAGAACATTAAAAAATAAATTAGTAGCTCATGAATAAAAGAAAATATAATATTAAATAAAAATAAAAATATTAAAATAAATAAGATATTAAAACATTTTAAAATAGTAGTGGACAACTCTGTGTAATAATTTTTATGAATTACTTATTGACTAACCTGTAAAAATTAAATTTAGACAGCTTCGTCTATAAATGTTACAATGACGAAATTTAGACACCCTCGCCTATAAATGTTACAATGACGAAATTTAGACAGACAATTAATCGTATTCATTTAAATTATTTTGTATGTATCTGTGTGTGTAAGGTAGGAGCAGTACGAGTTTCTAAGAATTTTCTGTCAACCATGATTTTATGCAGAGTTCATCACTGGCTCTGAACATGATGTAATGTCTCCTCGAAGATTTTTCAATGCCAAATTATCAAATACAGAAGAAGAAAAGAGTATATTTAGCACACAGAAATGCCAAATATTGAGGAAACTTTTTTTATATATTTAATTTAAGTCTGCATGAATACAATTAAAAAATGAGGAAGAGTCAATTTCCTATTAAATTCTGGATACTTATATAAATAGAAGTCACGAGTTGCATTTTTTCATTCTATCATTTCTATTAGAGTGCGAGTGTGAACAGTGTGAAGAATCCAATTAGCAAAATGTCCACTTTACTACTTTGTCTAATTTTGTTAATCATCGGAGCAGAAAGTCATATTCAACTATACGGACCCGGGTCATTCCACCAAAGAGCTCGTCCGAGTTTCCCTAGTAGGTAGGCTTTCTTACATTTTACTAAATAACAGAAACAAAGTGAAAAAATAATTGATCAAGGGATTTTTTTTAAATGAGTGCTATCTAAATTTTAATATTAAACTGTCTATTTCAGGAATAATTTTCAAGTATCACCGCTAATATTTTCAAGGTACCTAATTAATAAAATACAAACATTTAAAAATTAGATTTATTTACTTTTTGTATCAACAATATGCAGAATTCAATTGCATTTTTATCAATTTGCCAAATGCAGTCTTAACCCTGCAATGCTGAAAACTAACTGTGGTTCGGTTAGTATTCTTAAATATCTCTTGTCATTTACAGCAATATGTAGTTTTGTCCCTTCATTAATGCGGTTCATTTTAATCCAATAATAAATTTCCGTTTCAATATTTGTATTATGCCAAACATTTTGGTATTGCTTTTATTTTATAGGTTTTTAATATCTATTTAGGTATTAGTATCTAAATTGCAGTAGGCCATGGGATTTTTTAAATGTCTAAATAATACTGAAGCTATTATATTTTATATTCAGGAATATAGTAATATTATGACTTCGAGTAAAACGTAACTCTTTAGTCTACATGTACATTTCATTTGATTTTTTTGGATAATCCTCCAATACATAAAAATTATGAAGCTGAAAAAAATCGAAAAAAGCCTTCCAACCAAAAATGGGGTTCAATCATACTTTGATTGACTGACAAAAACTTACAAGTTTGTATCTCTTTTGTTTTCGAAGACCAAAAGCAGGTAATCGCAAATAGGATAAGATTGTCAAAGATGTTCTACAATAGCAATAAAATTGGAAGCGTTAAGATTTTAAAAATATACATTTCTGGTTGCATGTGCTCTTTCTCTTTGATGGGAACCCATATAGATTTTGTAGCCTTTTAAACGATTAAATTGAAATAATTTGTGAATAGGCCCGAAAAGGTACCGTTGGTTTACGAATTTCATCTTCAGGATTTACCAACCAATGGATTCGGAACTGCTGCTAATGCCTGTAGGGATAACATGATTCCCAATTTTTTGGACCAAAGTCAAACAGCTTGTATTGATTTAGGATACATACCTACGTATCCTAACTTCCCACCGCATTCAGGGGTACCGTCAGGAACAATGAGACCTCCTGCGTCTCAGATTGGGTTCGGGTTTGGAGGAGGAGGGTTCGCAGCAGGAGGAGGAGGAGGAGGAGGGTTCGGTGCGAATGAAAATAATGTAAGGAACGAGAGAAGTAAAATGCGCTGAGTCTGATCTCCATTTGATATATGGTATTATGCATTACAATTTCAAAAGAGAATTCAATTAATGAATGAATTTCCTCTTCTACTTCAATAATTTGTTTTATAAACCGATCAAAAATAAATGATGGTCATTACTTTGCAAATCACCAAAAAAAGTGCTTTCAATTATCTTAGATAGAATTTATCACTGATTAAGCTCCATAATTTATTTTAAGTGTCTACGTGTACCATACGTACTTATCGGAGATTTGAAATTCAATTATGAAATTGACTACATCGTCCACATTGTGAGGCGTGACACATTTTTGCCTTTTTTAATGCATACGAAAATCGCCGCTGATTGTCCATTGTAAATTCAAAAACAAAAATTGACCAAAATATATTTGGACTTCTAAATATCACCGTTAAAACATTAGATCATTGATTCCTTTACTTTTTTCGACGAGATGGGTGCCATTCCTGTGCAGATCCTTTCAACTTGAAACCCCGCTCCATTCTGCAAATCTATGCGTACACAATGCCTAATTGCATTAATAATATATTACATATTATATATAAAAAATAAAACAGTGTTGTTGTATATTGTATGTGTAAAATAAAACATCAAATAATAAAAATAATTGTTGGGATTGGGAGGAAATTTTGTATCGTACTCCTCAAGTTTTTCAACATAGAGATTCCAAATCCACTTATCTACAGGAAACCATATCAAGCCAGTGCAGTATAGTAAAGCATACCAGATACTTGTCTTATTGCTATTGATCTTGTAGTTTCTTAGATGTACATTATACATTATGCTGTTAACATAACATTATGCAATTTGCTGAATTAATTTGTTTTTAAAAATCTAATAAAATGTTCACACAGCACACATTTAATACAGTTTTAAGGTCTTAAACTAAATTAACCAAATAAACATACAGACGAAGCAACCTCAATAAGGAAGAGTTATTTGCATATAAACTAATTGCTATCACACATTTTTATCCGTTCGAAGGTTGCCACAAGCATTCATATTACTATCAATGTTAATTAGTCGACCAAATGCAAGATGTAGGTAATGAAGATAATGTTAATAAAAATCAAAAGAATAGTAATTTTTTGAAAACCAAAAGAAATAATAAAAATTTCTACTGTTGAATGGAAAGGAATAGTCTTTATGGTTATTTGCTGGAAGACATATACATTGAAATTACTCTTCATACAACAAACAGTATTTCTTGAGGTGTTAGATCACAAATGCAGCTACAAAGACAATTTAACATTTTATTGTGCAAATATCAAAAGTAAATACAACAAAATTATGAAGAAAATGAATTCCATTTTAATACTAATGGTTGTGGTGCTGTTGTTTTACAAATCAGTTAAGTCTACCGATACAACTTGTGCCGACTCTCAGAAACATTTTGCTAATTTGTGTTTTTCCCCTAAACCGTTCTTCGACATTGATTGGGATTGGGTAAAATATTTATCGTCTCCATTAACAATTATTATGCTAAGATTTTTACAATTTAAATGCATCTATTTTTTGTATCGAATAAATTTTCCAGTTAGACAATGGTCAACCTCCTGATGGATGGCACGCTATTTTAGGAAATGATATTGCTAGACTTCATTTTGCAGAGGCTCTTAAGGGTCAGTTGCTCTCTCTAGATGACAATGTTGATGATATATGTTTAAAGGCCCAAATTGGCCAAGAAGGCAACTCAAGTGAAGGGGACGGTGGAAAGTTCTATGGATTCAAAAATCTTTCCACACAATG
>JAAAYG020032315.1:0-15071 GCA_009936455.2 Tomocerus minor
CACTTAATTACAAGTTAGGTATTAGCATTTTCGACTGTGCAATTTCATCTCTTTGTTAAATTTGCAGTAGTTTATTTTTTCTTTAATTTTTTGAGGACCGCTAAACCTACCTTAATTAAAAACTATTGACTTGCCCGTTCGGAGAATGAGTGCCGCTCTAGTACACAAATTGGGTACATGAAAAATGATTGGTGCCCGTGTCTGTCCGTTTTTCAATTTCCAACCACTGGTTGTACACTATGCATGCTAGCTTATTTTAAAGCTAATTTATAATTCATTCTTGGAAAGTCATATCCCTGTAACTTTACGATTCTGAGTTATTGACATTTTTGATGCTACATGAGAAGTGGGACTCATCAGCTAAGGCTATTCGGGGGAAGAAATTTAAACTATTCTAGGGGATTGAATTAGCTGTGCAAGCAAAATAATTAGGCAATGTAAGTAAAGTTAATTATTCAAGGAAAATAAATTAATTATTCAAGGGAAATAAAATTAAATATTCAAAGGAAATAAAATGAACTATTCGGGGACATCTAAAGCTAAACTATTCTGGAACACAATATTTTGATATTCACATAGAACTGTTGTTAATACTGTCGACGAAGAGCGGCTTAATTTCTAGTATTAATAATATATTATAAGTATCGAGCATGGTGTTAAAAAGTATCAAGATTTGTATGTGTTTATTTAATTAGGTTTAGGCCAAGTTGAACTTTCACCCCATGTGAAAAAAAAGTCGCAAGGCTGCGGTTTTTACCTTGTGGATTTATCACTTAAGTCGTTCTTTAGCGTACTTTTCATGCGCTGAGCGGACCCTTAAGTGAAGCACAGAATATGTTCTCTATGTGACTCCCCCTCAAGTAACATTTCGAGGGGAATTTACGAAAGGGAGATTCCATTTTCCCAATGGGGAAAATGGCAATATGGCAATGAAACAACGAATATCATAAATACACTAAGATGTAGAACCCGTTTGTGCTATGGAGTCTGAGAGCCAATTACGCGCTATAATTTTTGCAGGCCTGTTAAGGGAGGTGCGTGTTACCTGACAATACGTGCAGGCTAATCTCCGTCATTAAAATCATCCTTTTGCATAATTAAATTGCTATGAATGTTTAAAATTGTGTTTGAAATATCCTTGAATTTACTTTGTAGTGGTGTCCCTGAGTTGTGTGTCGGCCCTTCAATGCTTCAGTTGTGGAACTTACATTGAGACGTCAGTGACACCATGTCGAAATTTCACTCGCAGTGCCCTCACTGAATGCTCTGAAGCGTCAACCCACTGCGCCAAGTACGTCGGGCCAGCTATCACTGTCTATGAATGTTCCACAAACTGCGAAGAGAAGAGTAAGTCTCCGTCCTTTTGGTCACTATTTGGTCACTATTTGGTCAATATTTGGTTAATATTTGGTCAATATTTGGTCACTATTTGTTCAATATTTGGTCAATATTTGGTCAATATTTGGTTAATATTTGTGTCTGTGCCTGACAAAATGTGTATAAGTGCCTATGTTAAAGTTAGGCAGGAAAGGTGCTTAAAGATAGAGTTGTCAAGCCAACGTATTAGATTTAACAAAATTTAACAACACTGTCAATGCGCGTCAAAAAATCTGATAGGTTAAAAGAAACGTCACATATTTATCGATTTTTTAAAAATAGTAGGATTTTTTTTTAAATTGCGACTTTTTTTCAATTAGTAGTAAATAATACGGCTCATTGTATGCAGCTAATATATAGTTTTTGTCAATTTAACCCTTATACACATTTTGTCAGGCAGTCTCACATTTGATCAATATTTGGTCAATATTTAGTCAATGCACGGCAGTAAATGCCTGAAAAGGACCGAGTAATCCGTTAGACATGTCCTTTTCAGGAGCGAAGTTTGTCAAGTTCGTGTGGATAGTGAACATATACACCAGACAAACAGATGACCCTCAAAACGAAATTTTCAGGGCCGTAGCACGTGAGGCAGCGGTGCTGTATCGTAACTGGTTACGGTACAGCACCTAGCAGGGAGAGTGGATGCGTGCGCAAGAGGCATTTTACAAGACGGTGTGCTCAATTGACGGGTTTCTGAATTAGTCAAAAATTGACGGATATCATACATAAGTATTGTAGACACCCAGAATACCTATCTTTGTTAATTCAAAATTTGGGATACATTCAGAAACTACTTAATACACATTCTCTGCATTATTATTATCTTGCAAATCACCATTTTCAAAATTATCATAAATTTTTCACGACAGATGGCACGAACCCAAAAAAAATCTTATTTTGTGTCTTCAATGAAATCATAAACCTTTGATTTAAAAGTTAAGCTAACTGACTACCCTGAGAGGGCATTAATGCCCACATCCCCAATGCGTGTAAACCTTTGACAATTTTAACTGGGAATTTTCATTGTCAAGTCAAGAAGGTCTTTTTTTCAAAAGGAGTGCATTTACAAGTGCACTAGCACCTTCTTGCTCCTGTTCGTAACCATGCAGCCAAAACTGCCCCTTTAAACGTCATTGGAGATTGAATGTCGGTGGAGGCTGCACAGAAGCATTTGTTGGGATTTTCTCCCAAATGCGGTGACATTGGCATTGCTACTTTGGAGGATGTGAGGCAAAAGCCAACACGCCCATTTTCCTAATTATGAATAGATGTGTTTGTGAAGAAAAGGAAAGGAATGGGAGTGAAGTGAGTTTTGGTAATTAAATGGCGTGGTTGTTGTTAACTTTCAGCTCACGGGGCTTTCGAAACGCACTGCTGCAACCATGACCAATGCAACGTCTCGTCGAAGCTGCTCAGCTCTTGGTGGACCCTCGTCGGTGTGGGACTCGTTACCATGCTCACTGGCTGGCTGTCTTCCATTTCGCGTGTCGGCAAACGTCACCAAAGTCTTGCCTAAACTCAAAATCGAAATATTTTACCTTGGACGACTGTACTTATCGACTCCTCTCATCTCATGACAGAGCGCGTGACAGTCACACTACAGAAGTAGTCTCTCGATCAGTGCTTTTTTAAACATCTTCCTCTAACACTCTTTAAATAGTAATTTATAAGGTTAACGTAACATAGACTCGGGTCAAATCATCGGGCTGGGTAACTACACCAAAAACAGTCCCACATTTTTTAAGAATTTCTTATCAGCAATTTGATCCATTGCTCTACAAATTCGTTGTGCCGTTTACTATAACGATAATCCAAATCTCGAGTCGCTGAATTTTTGCTATTTATGAAGTTCATGATGACGTCGTCGTCGTCGTATAGTAGGCCTCTAGAGATAAGTGCTATAGCCTTTCGCTTTTCAATCCGCCGTTGCACTCCATCACCTGCCTCTAATCAAAGGGCTCTCGACCTCTCAAGCGTTCTGCCCCTTCGGGAGGGGTGAAGGTTTGCAGAGGTCGCTGAACACACACTTGGCCTTGTGCCCTATAGGGACTGAATACGAGTTGCCCAGCAATAGCTAATGTGCCCACCTCCGCTCGCTCCTCGCCCCCAACTCCAACACAAACGACAGGATTGCCTTAGCTGCACCCCCAAAAGAGTTGAATGATCAAAGCCTAGTTAGTCAAATGTTGGGGCTATGTCCACCATCAGCAAAGGCCAATGTAAATGAGTCCAAGAGAAATTGGTTGGTTGGGGTGGTTCGTTGATTCTTCTCTCGAAATCCCTCTCAAATGTTCTCGTACTTACGTAAGTAGATATAAGTACCTACACAAATTGATGAGAAGCATCTAGAGTGCTCGGCGCTTTCAAAGAAGCCATGAGTAGTCCATTTCCATCATCAGTCCTTTATGCGTGCTCCCACGGTGCACAATAATTCCTTAAAAGCTGTCGTCATTATCCACAAGTTCAAAGTTGACGCTACTAGGGACTTTTCTCGCAATAAGCGATTTTTTAAAATGTTTAGAGATTCTAAATATCCGCCTCTATCAAAAAATGATTCAAAAAGACAGTAGGACGAACTTAGTTACCTACGTGTGTGTTTCATTCAAGTTAGAAGCTTATTAATGCCGCTGCAGAATTGGGCAATTAGAGCAAAGTGCTGTTACCAGAGCCTGAGTTCTCTCGGTAGGTCCTGCTAAGTTTCTACAGTTTACCTATAAAAATTAATGCCTGAAATTCCAAATTTGAATAAAAAGTGCTTTCAATGTTCTGCAAATCACCTAAATGACTATAATATTACAAGAATTATCATAATATTATCACAATAAAAATAATAATAATAATAATATGTATTATAGGCACATTTGCAGAAAGCTCAAACTCTTTCCCAACAACCACTAGGTCTCCTTCGTAGATACCTTTTGCAGAATTCCTTTCGGCGACGCTTTTCTTAAGAGAACCTACTATTTCCAGGCAGTATCACCACCAGCGCTAGGCCAGCGTGCTGCCAGCCTTGTGGGCCCGTTGGCTAAAATGGTTAAAGTGGCCAAATTTAGCAGCAATAGTAAGCATAATCAGGCATTACAGGTAAAACCTATGCATCACATCAGGCATTACCAGTAATGCCTAAAACTCGTCATGCATCACCAGTATTGCCTACACTTATTGCCTGAAGGAGGGCTAAAAATAGAAAAACAGCAAAAATTAGTCAATAAAGAGCCATGTTTTACAATGAAAATCAAATGTAAACGCACCAAATAATTACCTGGGTTCGGAATATCCAATAAATACAAATTATACATTTATCTGTAGGCTGTATCTTTATACACTAACTTTTGCAATATGAATTAATGAAGATGCATAACATATTAAAATGTCTTCTCACTACAAAAATATGTATAGCTAAATGGAAAATCCTTTCATTTATTTCATTTGTAAAATAAATTCAATTTTTCGCTTTTGTATTCAGCACAAAATCAATATCAAAATCAGGTCGTAGAAACTAAATCGAAATGAAAAATCGGAGGATTTATAAAATACAACCAGGTACATCCAGTAACCCTGCATGGTATCCACCTCTCAGGTAACCACAAACGTGGCATTGACGTGAAATAAAAATGACAACCGACCTACCCAGATCGACCCAACCTATTTAAATAAAGTATCGTCTCCCCTATTGGGTCAGTTTATAATTTTAGGTTAGGTAAAAATCTCAATCAGTTATCGCCCACGCAAATACCTATACGTAACACGTTGTTGTTACTTGGGGGCACCTGGGTGTATTTTATTAAATCCCGAAAAATCACTTTTTGGCGTTTAATTGCGTTATCATTTACTTTGTCTTAAAATAAAATAAATTTTCCCACAGTGAAAGTTTTCATAAATTTAGATAATGTATCAGTACCAAATAATTTAAAATTTCCATAAAAACAAATGAAAATTCTAGAAACATTATTTCAAAAATATCGATTGTTTATTAGTTACCAATTGAAATAAAAACGCTACTAAAACTAATATGTAATGATGATAGATGTAGATTTGGGATGATATAACTTTTGTGATTTTTGCCAAATAAAAATCGAATTTAAACCATGCTAAATAGTGAACTCCATAGAGGAATAGCCCATTGTTGGGTAGTCTAAATGCTAGACCCGTACAATATGATGTACCTACCCACCCATGTATGCAGTATTCATATGGAAATTATAAATAGAAATGGGGGGGAGGGGGTACACGTATAAGTGAAGAACGCCAAAGGGAGTCACGAAAGTCCTACTTCGTGAATCAATTTTAATAATGACGGTTTTGATTGGACAAAAGTTTAATTATTCTGAAATAAATCCCAATAATTACATCTACGACTGATTGCATCTAAGTTTTAATTTATATTTTTATTCCATTTGATATCTAGTAAATAAATAAGCAATGCTTTTTCTTCGTAATCTTTAAAGCCTTTCCATTAATTTTTATGGTAATTTTAAACCATTCGGTATTGCTACATTCACTTAATTTATGGGAACCTTTCCCTATCTTTAAAATACATTTGATTTGGGTTTATACCGAACTGGTTAAATTGCGTGTCCAGCAAAACAATAACTTTTGATGTGAAAAATGTCTTTTCAAACAGAAGTTACAGTCTCAATCTGTATTTTGGTCACTTTTGGCTGTTTTGGACGTTTTGGCCATTTTAGTCTGCTGGCTGGTTGCTAAGCTCTTTAGCCGGTAAAAATGATAGCAACCCCTGTATCTCAAAATAGGCGAGTGCTTCAACCTTTGACCCGATGAAAAACTAAAAAAAATAAACACAGGGGATTGATGAACAGGATTTTCTTTGGCTAATATCCAATTTGCCTCGAATTTGGCTTTTATACGCATTACACGAAAGCGTTTATTTTAACTGTATCGAAGTTGAAATGATGCTGCTGCTGGTGGAATATCATTGCCTCCTGGGATCTAGGGTTCTAGTTTGGGGTTTTCCGAAATTATTTCGAAAGCCCCAGTAGCAAAGCACTTTTATTATATATAGAGATATCAATAATTCCTACAGCGATTTTCCGGATTTGAATTACAGTGAACTTATGAGTTTATTTTACTGGTGCCTACTTATATATAAATCAACGGTTGTTCTCCATGTTCCTAAGGCACAATTAATTGAAGTCCGATGATAGTCATTTTCTATATTTCTTTAATTTTTCTCATCGCCCGACCGTGAGCTTCCCACCACGTGAATGGCATTTCAGGATCCCGGAAACTTGACAACCAAAAGTTCACAACCGGGGGTAGTAAAACTTCACAACCAGAGAGTGAAACTTCACAACCAGAGAGTGAAACTTCACAACCAGAGAGTGAATCTTGACAACCAAAGAATGAAATCATTATTTTCAAATTTTTACCTAACCTAACCTAAAAAAATTTAAACAAACTCCAATTTAGGCCATCTAAGTATACATACCCGTCACTTAAACCCCATTGTAACGCTTCACTCTTTGATTTTAAAGATTCACTCTCTGGTTGTGAAGATTCACTACCCCCGGTTGTGAAATTTTGGTTGTCAAGTTTCCGTATACCGGCATTTCATTTGATCACGCTTAAACAGCACCTCATATGTTTTCACCGAATTTAGCAGCATATTATAGTTTTAAATCCCCTTCCTCTTGGTACAGATTTGAGTAAAAGCAAGGGAAGAGAAAATGATGTATTGCGCTGGGAAAGGCACGAAAAAATTTTGGGGTGGGTTTGTCGGGGCAAAAAGATAAAATATGGTTTTAATATCATATGGGAACTAATATCCGTATACTTTGTCTGTTTCATTTCTGCTATTAACACAGAATTATTTTATGAATACAAAATATTAGAATGCTTCTTTTGATGGCACTATGGTACACTTTCAACATCATGGATTTTGTCCAGCAACAAGCGTCAACTTTTATCGCCATGTGCTGTAGGCACAAATGACACGTGCAGTCATATTCAGTCAAGGATGTGTGGGCACCTATTGCATAGTGTACCGTAAACTGTTGATATGTCAGTTAAAATCTCGACAATAGATTTTATTTAATTCCATGTTATGCGAGGAAATTGAGCAAAAGTTGTTGTCAAAGTGCGCAAACAGTGATTCATACAGGGAATAGGTCGTTGGGTTTCTCTCCCATTTTGGTCACACATATCTCTTTTTCTTCAAATGCTATTTTGAATTCGTTTTAGAAAAGTGTGTAGTCTTTTTTTATGATTCGTTTGACAATAACAGTCTTCTGAAAGGGTGTGCAAACATTTACTAACTACTTATATACTTCCAAATAAACAGGTTACTCGTTCTGTACCAGGTGTACTCATTAGAAAGGAAATTGCAGCCACATTTCATAATTGGATGTTAAACAGGAAGATTGAAATTGATTTTCCGTATTATACGCACACATTTTTAAATATAAGTGAATTAACAGGTATTACAGTACCCTTCACATCAATTGCTATATAATACTCTGCTTATTTTATTCAAAACGAAAAACTGTGTAAAGAAAGCAATAATAAATCATTATATATATAAGAATTATAGATAATAAACCAACACTTTAATTTGCATTAATAAAGTACTTGTGTAAATTCATAAATACCACTGCAATATATTGTAGCAAGAGAGCACCTTTTCTGTGGTATTACGGCTGCCAAGAAAGAATGAGCTGTGGCAAGATAAGGCAATTACGGAGAACAAAAGTTCATGTGAACTTCCTTTCGCTCGGCTTCGTGCAATGCCTCTGTGTGGTTTTCACGAATGTGAAGTTTCAGATCGGGGACTATCGGCCCTAGTATGTGATGTACACTGTATACCTACATAATATACCTACACATATACCTACATAAGTAAGACGTAATACACTCCTGCGCGCGAACCGACTGCGCTGAGCAACATTGGCACACACCATTGTGTTCCTCTTACATTTCCTCATTTTCTAAAAATAGTCTCATATATGTGGTTGCCCGCGTAATAAAAAATTCACGGTACTTTGACAATGAGTTTTTGAGCAAATAATACAAATAGTTGATTCTTGAGCGCGAACCGAGGCCGCTGTGCACAATAGGCGCACTTCATCGTGTTCCTTTTAAGATTCCTGCCAGAAATGACTTTCCATACCAAAAAAACACAATGGTGTGTGCCAGCCCTGTCGGTTCGCGCGCAGTAGTGTCTATTACGTCTTACTTATGTAGGTATATGTGTAGGTATATTATGTAGGTACACAGTGTACATCACATATTTTATTTATTTATTTCTTTATTAAATACAAGATATCGTCCTCGCGAGAGGTACTTCGGATATCAGGGATACATAAGACTAGTTACAATATGGTTGCTTATTCGTGGTTAGTATCATTGGTAGTAATATCGTAATAACATTCAGGTGAAGGTATGTGATAGCTTTTGTATTAAATAATTACTAGTTTATACTTTTATAATTTATAATTTTTGCTCCTCGGTTCAGACATATTAAATAATTTGTAAAGAGGTTACATTAAGTCAAAGAGTTAATGACGTCATCTATACATGAAAGGTCACAGAGGTGTATGTATTTTGATTGTTTACATTCCTCAGACTGTTCTTTTAATAAGGATTTTTTTAGTTGATTTTTAAAAATAAATATATTATTTACATTTCTTAAAACTTTTGATATTGCTAACCAGAGTATAGGGATTTGGTGGTTTAGTGTCTGTCGACCATAAGAATTATTAATATTTAGATCTTTTGCATATGTGTTGCGTCTAGTACTAACTGTATTTAGAGTTTTAAAATCTACGTAATTATTGAAGTACTCCGGGCATTTGTTATTTTGTATTGTATACATTAATTTAACTAATTGGAACACATATAATTTAGACGGAAATAACCATTGTAGCTTATCACTTATAGGCTCTTTAACACTATCATATTTGGATTTATCAAGAACAAATCGGCCTGCTCGTCTAACAATCGGGTCCATTTGAATAATTATATTTTTTGAGGCTGTACCCCATACTAGGGCCGATAGTCCCCGATCTGAAACTTCACGTTCGTGAAGACCACACAGAGGCATAGTACGAAACCGAGCGAAAGGAAAGTCACATGATCTATTGTTCTCCGTAATTGTCTTATCTTGCCACAGCTCATTCTTTCTTGACAACCGTAATACTGGCACGGCTACAGGCTCTCAGAACACCGCACCGCTATGAGGAGTGTATGACCACGACTTTCAAAATAAAGGCTTTATTCATCAGAATTTACCAGATGGATAGTGAACGAGGAATTTCTGGCTTTTCATTAAATTTGAAGGAGCTTTCAATGGATTTTCTACACAAACAATTTTGACCATCTTTTTGGTATTTTAACACAGTGCAATGTACCACCAAAAAATGAAAAATTGAATTATGAAAATAATTGAAACAAGGGATTTTTTTTAAATACCTACGGAAATTGATGTATTTGATGATAATGGGACAATAAATACTAGAAAATATTCAGTAAGAAAATATTCAGAAAGAATGAATTTATGCAAGCCGCTACCAGCATGACTTGATATTTCTGCTTGCTGCGAACAATATCGATGTTTTCTCTAAGGTTTTGTTGGCTCTAGAAGGTCTTGGAGGCTCTGCCTTTTTCTAAAGGTATACACAAATAAGACGGATTGGTGCAACCCATTTACGTGCATGAAAATATAAAACCTATAAAAAGATCTATAATCGAAGATTTAAAGATCTAAAATACGATTATAACAATTCTAAAGTAAATATTTACTTCCCAACATGCATCTTAGTAGCATACAGTACTTTTACACAAGCATGTCTGCTATATCTATGCATATTTACTTCCCACATTCTATCTTTTACACACAGCAACCCAAGTGGAATCAAACCTTTCCTTAATAGTTCCAAACAAAGTTATCCTACGCAATGATATTTTCCATACACTTTCAAGCTAGAGCGATAATCAGTTCCAAGACGAATCAATAACCCCTTGTAATTTACCCATTCCATGACGAATTCCATCAAAATCCAAGACTTTAAAATCCAACCCTTAGAGTAACGAATAATCGAAATCTATTCACATTTATCTAAGGATCATTAGCTTTGCAAAATTTCTACTTAGGGGGCTAAAATTTGTTGTTATATGGAATGGAAGTATTACATTGCAAAAACGAATTTTTTGTTTTTTCATGACCCCTAGAATTTCCACAGCCTTTTTTGGTGGTTTTTTCAATTCTTACGTTTTTTGAAACTCACGGAATCCGGATTTTGCATTTAAATTACCCTGCACAACGCTCAGTGGCGGCAATACTGTGTGTGGATTCCTTATGGGAACTTATAGCAACCTAGGCTCATCAATACAACTACCAACGACGAATACACCCGACAGCCAGAAGCACTTCACCCTTTAACCGAATGCACCATACACGGCCAAATCCTGCCGAAAGTGTAAGCTTTGGTCCAACAACAAACGTTTTCAACCGCAGCTGAAGGCATTGTAAACAAGAGCCATGATTTCGAATGGGAAATTGAAAAGTGGGAAGCTTCCCAATTTCCCAGTGGGAAAAGTGGGAAACAAAATACCAATTGGGTGGGAAATTGGGAAATTGAAAAATGGGGTGGGATGAAACTAAAAAATGAAACAAAAAGTATGAAAACTGCTATAATAACACTGAAATATTAACTTTTATCTTCATATATAGTCAAAAAAACATTATTTTAGTTATTTTGACTATTTATACCTACATAATGTTGATATTTGGTTATTATTATTTTTTGCAGTTATTATGCTGTAACTTGAATGAGATTATGAACGGGAGAATGCAGAATGCATTTTTTTATGCATTAGGCTTTTAAAGTGTGTAAAAATACTGTATTTTGTCTATTATAGCAATTTATTTTTCAGTTCCCATAGTGTTTTTTCATTTTTCGGAAATTTCCCACTTTTCCCATATTTCCCACTTTTCCCATGTGCCTATCAAAATGAGGTGGGAAATGGGAAAATCCGAAACCATGACAAGAGCCGGTCACTACAGGTAACTTTAGCAACCGACCAACATTTGCACCGGAACTGGATCGAAACCCGAAACACCCGAAATTTGGAAACCGGTAGAAACGGGAACCGGAAATGTCAGCCACCAGTGTAATTAGCACCACGCCATGGTGTAAATTTCAAATGCAAAATTTTCCAGCCCAGATTCCGACGTTTGGGGAAATGAACATAGCTGCAAAAATATCAAAAAAAAAAAAAAAGAAAAAAACCTCTAGGGCACAGGTTTCTGACTTATGAAACTTTGTCTTTTTTGATGTAGGTACATTAAAAATGAAATACATTTTTTCAATGCATTTGTTCCACCCCAAAAATCCCAAATTTTTCTTATACAGAATTTTATTTTAATGTAGATGATTTAAATATTGGAACCGGAAAAAACGGAACCGGCCTTTTGTGAAAGCGGAAGTAAGTAAAATTTTAGGAACCAAAACCGGAAAAACCGGTCCGGTCGCCGATTGATCAGCTGTACACTACACCCAACCGAATTCTACCTCAGCCGAAACCCCTGTAGCTAACCGAATCTATATACAGACAGCCGTTCAGCTTTTAGCGGATAACCGAACCATGTAGACAGCTACGCAGCTTTTAGCGGATAAACGAATCCTGAGCATCGATTGTGTCGTATATGCCATGACGTTCATTGCCGTAATTTCTTACGATTTTTAATTGCAGCATGCCTCAAAAGCTGTAAGTATATGCATGTTTGTAAATTATACATACACACATCATACACTTACTGCATCCAAAAAATATTTAACGATTTGCCGGCTTTATATTCCGACCGAATCCTGCATATAACCAGAACCAGACGGCTTTTAGCGAATAACCATATCCTACAGACAATTGCTTTTAGCTGACAAACCCGACCGAATTCTATAACTATTATTAACCAACCATTGTTAAAATAGATGGATTCAGTCCAAAGGTTCCCCAGATATTGTTCAAATAAATAGCCAAAGCAAAGCCATATAATACTAATAGTCGGGACTAGGGGATTCAATTTCGGAGGGTTTTGGAGCTTCCCGGGAAACGGGAATTTCCCGTGACTTTCCCGGGAATTCCCGGGAAAAAAACTACCTAAATGTATTCCAATGGTGAACATAATAGCTGTAGATCAATTCAAAAATTATCTTTATTTTTAAGGTTGTGTTATAGTACTGTAAATTCCTGCTTCAAACGGACGGGGCTAATTCAAATAGGACTCTACGAAAAGTTACAAAATAAAAACCAAAATAAGGATTGGTTCAATACCTAGGCCATCACTCTTTTTTTTTCAAAATACGTTTCGGTTTTCGAGAAATTTTTTCCAAAAGCATCTTTTCCAAAAACTGGCGCGAGTGGTTTTATTAAAGATTGCAAGCCAACGAAAACGAATGTTCAAAAACCCACTAGTCATGTCCGAGGCATTTCCGGGGGAAACAATAATCACTTTACAAAATCGAAATCGGTTAGTTATTTTTTGAGTAACCGCCGTCCGTTTGAAATTTTATAATTTGAAATGAGCTTATACAGGCATACTCATCGAAGTTGATTACTACACCCATTATGCAGCTCACGTGGTTCAATGGTTTGCTTGCAGCACGCTTAGCTCTCTACAAGCACAACACTCAATAAAAAGCTGACAGAAATAAAACGTCCGATGAAATAGTCGTACTGAATGCGCTGCGTTCAGTTTCAAATGGCGTTGTAAAAAAGCCAGGTGTTTGCCAACCTTAAAATCGTCGTAAAATTTCACAGTCTAATCAGTTCCTTCGACACGGAAAATAAAAAATCAGCACAATTAGCATAAAAAAGAAACAAGGTTTAAATGAATAAACTTTGCTACTGCTGTCCATAGCCATAGCCGAAATATTTATGAGCGAATCTTTCCCCAAAGACCTTTGAGTAATGCAAAAGGATGCAACTTAGGTAAAAATACTTAAAAAATTATCTCAAGTGTTGGTCTGAAACCATTATATTAATAGGTACACCGTTAGTTGGAAAAGCTTAATTTCCCGGGAATTCCCGGGGAAAGAGACTGGAATTCCGGGAATTCTCGGGATTGAATCCCCTAGTCGGGAGACTCGTTGAAAAAGTATCAGATCTAAAGTGTCTCCTTCAGCTCGCCATCCGTTAGGATTCTAGGCATGACAATAAGTTCCTGCGAAATACAATGAAGCTATATAGGGATGAGAGGTATCTGGGCTAGGAGTTTTAGGAAATGATTTATAATTTTTGACCCAGACTGGTCTTTTCTTCCGAAATGTTTATAAGTGGTTCTATGTTGATCTGGCTTTCGATTGAGCTACGTCATGACCATGTCATATGGACAGAACCCGAACGACATGACGAAATGTCATAGAATGGGGAACTTTGAAAATTGTTGACAAGAAACACCGCGAAGCCATGATTTAATGTCCGTTTATGACTTTTCGTCAGTTTCCGTCAGGTCAAAGCGGCAAAGATGTCATTGAATAGTTCATTGAATAGGTCATTGACAATGTCATTGACTATGTCATTGAAAAAGTGACTGAAAAAGTGATCGGATAAGACGTGTAAGAGACAAACCTTGTCTTAAACTTTAATACACACGGGGGATACGGAGTTGCCTGACTATTAGTATTATAATATTACGAGTGTGTCAATCCCCCAGAATGGCAATGAGGGTGGACCCTCACAGTAAATCTAGCAGGATTTGCCTGAAGATGAATGTGAAATGATAGGGCCAACACACCAACCGCAACCTCCCCTGCCTCCTCACATTCAAATCCAGGGGACACGGTCCGCGTCCATTATTAAGCCAAATTTTTTAGCTTAGCGCCTTAGCTTAGCTAAGCGCCTTAAATAGCTTCTGTTCTATTGAGTGGAGACAGTGTAGAGAGTGCGAGTGGAATGAATGAACTGTAGAATGAGTCATAGCGGTAGCGCAGCGCACTTTAAGGGTCTTTACTGAACGAAACCATCACCCCACAGTGCCTGGAAATATGGGACACGAATAACGTCGAAAAACGCGATCATATTGTATGTAAAAATTAGAGACAAAAATTAGCTTTCGTTGAGCGTTGGTCCCATCAAACACATTTAGCCACCAAGGAAGATATTGGAAATTGAAAATCCGTTATATAACGACTCCCCCTATGGAAAGTTAAGTTTACTTTACAATGTATGAATATTGTATTGTATGTATTGAATGACATAATTTTCCGTACGGGCAGTCATTTTCAATTGCAAATATCTTCCTTGGTGGCTAAATGTGTGTGATGGGACCAATGCTCAACGAAAGCTAATTTTTTTCTCTAATTTTTACATACAATATGAGTGTCATTCCCTGTCATTCGTGTCACATGTATTTCCAGGCACTGCGGGGTATGGCTTAGTTCAGTAAAGACCCTGAGTGCAGCGGCGACAGAATAATCCACGAGATCCTGTGCAATGGTAATAGTAATAGAGGAATGGCTATAGCTGTGGTCAAAGTCAAAAAGCTAACACTAAAATTAGCTATTGTGCTTCTAAAAAATTGTGAGTTAGCTAGTATTATTATTATTATTATTAAGTAGCGTAGCTGCTTTATAGAAATGCCCACTCTGTCTGTATGTCTGTATGTATGTACGTCTGTATGTAATAGCGATAACTTAAGAACGAATTAAGATAATCGATTCAAACTTTCTGTACGT
>JAAAYG020032326.1:0-12505 GCA_009936455.2 Tomocerus minor
TTGCTTTGTTAGTTGGCTGTACTGAAAGACAAGACAGTGAAAGGGTTGATTTTGAATTGGGTAGTTGTGAGCCGAAAAGCAATAAAGCTAAAAGGGAATCATGCTCTGCTCTCTGCTCACTTTAATCCAGATGCTGAAAAGTACGGATGAGTGACGATCACAAGGAGTGAAGGTGGCGATGATAGTCCTTCAAACTTTCATGGAACTTGTCGCTATTTCACAGAGATCTTTGCTCGTAATCGTAACTCTATCCCAAATATTCTTACTTTACACTCACTACGGCAAAATCAAAGGAAGAGTTAAGCTGGAAGTTTTACATTTGCCTGACGGAGTCATAAAAGGCAGAACGCGACATGACAGACAAGTCTCTCCGTTTCATATCAACGTCTTCCCTCCAAATAAAACTAAACTCCTTCTTGCACACATACGCTCATATAGATCCATACAAAACTAATGCACACTGCCTCAATTTCTTTGTAGCTTTACTAACCCGAAAAAGCAGTGCACTGATTTCATACACGCATTCATAAGTAAATGTTATGAATATAAAAGAAACAAATAGAAAATATGAGAACCCGAGGAAATACACTATGCGCTAATCTTGAAAATGTAAGTATGTGCTTACTTATGTATGATTCAACGGTGTTTATTTATGGAAAGCACATTGCTTTAACCGAACTCTCATTCAGAGCGATATCAACCAAGGAATTCTTCGACAGAAATCAACGAGAGTAGTTAAATGGATACAATATACAATCTCTTTTCTGTAGCAAATACATAGATGTACGTTGTTTATGCCGCCTTTATATATCGGCCCATTGCAAAAAGCAAAAAATCCAACACACCATTAAGGCAAGTGTTGAAATCCAACGCATTCGGAGATTTTCTCTACGAAGAAATACTAAAAGGAAAATCCATTCCGACAACTTTTCTGCAAAATAAACCCAAAAAGCATTTTCATATGCAAATCTCTAATATTTAGAGATGGTTTATTCGAATAAAAACCAAAACAAGAATCCCGTGCTTAGTCTTAGACAGTCTTAGTCCTATATATATTTGCATTCCGTCATGAATATACATACATATATTCATTTTCATGCTCGTCTACTTACCCTTTGAGATAATAAGTGCGGTTCTGTGGCTTCCTTTCGTGTCGCCTCGGAATCCATGATGATTATTATGATGGCAGCGATGAAATGTTGATGATTATGGCCTGGCATTTGGCTACATGCAAACACAACTAATGCAACTAACCAGCCGTGCCATTTGTTTTCAATGCCAAAGAAAATATCTCAGATGAAACTTTTCATTTCAGCTGAGTACAATGGGAAACATATCTTCCCATTACGATGCTGCAACTTCAAAGCACTTTACGCTCCTTGCACCAGACACTAGGCGAGACCTATTTATAAGCACTGCTACCAGACTTACTTTTCCATTACTTAATTAAAAAACAACTCCTAATAAATTAATTAGCTCCTTCCGTTATGACTTGTTAATGCTGAGGACCAAAACTATTTGACCTACCTACCATCAACATTCTGTACTCATGCAGTACTGTGTACTGTGTACAGCATTACATTACACGCATTAATACTACGTAATAATGTCATTTAAAAAACGCAGTAATGAACTTTCATTTCTTAAGGAGGGGTTGTAACCTTGTAAAATCCTGACTTAAGGAAAACGGCTTAGAGTAGAGCAGTGAGACGCACAATTTGATATCCCCCCATATTTTTCGAGGGCACCATGAACCAACATTTCCAAAATTAAGTACTCTTAGTACTCGGTATTCTTAATGTTGGCTGAATATCGTGAAATCGAGGTTGGGACAACGTATTTGCCCGTGATATGCTGTAAAAAGTTGGGTATGCAACAGTAATCCAACAATCGCAAATTTTAAACAACTGAGATAACAAATAAAATACGTTAGCCTAACTTTCGTTTCTGATTGGGAAATATATCACTAACACCATTTCATTTTCCATAGTCAGAAATTCGTATTGCATTTTTCAGTGTAAACCACCTGGATAGTAGAATTTGTGTTTTTATGATGCTATTTTCAAGTAATATGTCCATTACATTTTGTTAAATCATTAAAATCCCCCAAGGATTTTCAATGATTTTTTGTCCTGTTCTATTCTTTCTTTGAAAATTAAATAATACAGTGTACTCTCAAGTAATTTTCTCATGGATTTTGCGTAAAAATGTGTATTAATGTCTTTAAAAAACATATTCTACTATTTGTATATAAACCATAAGTATCAACGAAGGATTTGAAATAATGTTTTGTCCCTTTTCTGACAACTAAATCGTAGAATTTGTACTTTCAAGTAATTCTCTTATGTGTAAATATTTCTTAATAGCATTGAAAGACTATCCAACTATATAAATCATCAGAATCAACGAAGTATTTGAAATTATTTTTTGTCCTTTTCCCTTCTCTCGCTGCTATTGTTTACCAGGAAAATGAAAGACATTCAACCATGGAGTTAATTCGAAGGGAAGGAATTCAGAGGGAGAGAGAGAGAGAGAGAGAGAGAAGGGAAGCGGTGAGATGCAAGTGACAAGGCACTTGTGTGTCTTTAGTTAGATTAAAAATTATTGTCTACTTTCTTTTAAGAGTACATTGCTTGCACTTACAAGGTTACTTTGTTTCTGTCGTCATAAACTCTGTGAAATAGACAGAGAGAGAGAGAGAGAGTCCTTTCCTAAAATGTAGCAATGCAATAATAGTTAAGAAAGGAGGTAAAGCCTTTGTACTTTCTTTGACTTCCAATAACGAAGAGCAACAACAAAGTAGTGCAGTTCAAGTATCAGAGACGAATTTACACAACAGAATTTACTATGTAGTTGTTTATTCCAGTACTAGTACTTTAGATCCTCTTCGCAATCTCTTATCCTTCCTTTCCCTCAAATGTCTCCTGAACTTGAAATTCTAGACTGTGCTCATTCTGCTTAGTTGAATCTTGGCAAGAATAAAAAACATTTTATTTCCTCCACAAACTAAACGTTATAACACTGTTCTTCTCAAATGCACTTTCGTTCAAAGAATTGGACACTCACTAAAAAACATTTCCAGATTCTTTTCTTACATGGAATTTCTGCGCAGTAAGCATGCAATGAAATCAAAATGCTCGATTAGATCTAGCATTACTATTGAGTGAATTAGAGTGTAAAATTTTTATTGCCTACACTTTTGTTTTTGCTATTCATGATTTAACTTTTCGATAACATATAAAATCCCCATAACTGTAGGATTTCCGCCATAAAAATTGATAGATAAAACATTATCATAATTTGTTCGTCATTCCATGGGTTAATGTTGTTGGTTTTACATGTTTAAATGTCTGTTTTGATGAGAACAGTAGAAGGAATAATGGGATTCAACAGCCGATATAACTTTTTGGTTTGTTTGTAGTTGAATAAGAAGCTAAAAACTAAATGCATAGCACAATGATACTTTCAGAGAGTTAACTTGTGTATGGAGCACTAAGTAAGTAATGTAACTGCTAGCCATACAATCGCACAGATTCTCATTCTAAATTCCATCATAACTAACAGGGCCGAACTACGAAGGTATGTATCTGTCTGTTAGGCCTAAGTAAAGAAACATTCTTGCAGGAAAGCTCATTAGTTCGCACCTCATTAAAATAAAAGGGAAGGAATCCTACGGAACATTTACATTCGGATTTACTTTACACCCTTAGACATTTCGGATATGATGTGTTGCTCCTCTACACTCTACTCTCTGCTCTGCTAAACTTCATTCTACTCCATTTCCTCCTCTTGATGATAGTGTTGAGCAGCAAGAAGCAAACTTGCTCATAATCCCTTTCAAAATACAACAAGGGTCAAACTGGAACTCTCAAAACGTTTTAAATGTCTTACTGACACTGTATTGATCGCCAGAAACTCTAGACTTGAGACTAGGACGCAAAAAGAACATTTGGTATGGTAATAGGATGTACCCAAAATGAGTCTTGGTGATAAAGTCAGAGAAATATCCTAAGAAATACCTTTTCACACTGAAATATCCAAGAACCACGAAATCATATAACCTGGCTATAGATATAACAAGTGTATATTTCCACTTTTCTACTGTAGTATATGACCTGAAATTCGTAGGGAACATTCGGTTGACAAAGACAAACACACTATTCTGTCCGGCATGTCAAAGCTGAAGAAAGAAGGCGGAGTCAGAGGCTCGGCTGTGTGCACACAAACTAACAATGCACACAAGAAAGAAAAAGAAACTATTTACTCCTTACATGTTCTGAAGATAGCGCATAGATTGCTTGAACACGAGAGAAATGATACAAATAGAATCTCTCCGCTATTTATACATAAGTATCATGAGTGTGTGCCTAAATTGCTCCCTTAATAACACTCTCTTCTAAAGATATGTGCCTATATTTCGTAGTAAAATAGGAATATGGCCAACAGAACAGAATGCAGCCGCATGTTTCCATATTTTCACTAGGTTTTCTTATGGCAAATCCTCGTTTGGTTATTATGGGCGCAGTGTGAAATGTGATAAGGTGTTTGTAAACTGATTCTATTGCCTTCTATTCATATATACATTATCTGCAGTAATCTCTCTGCTATAGCATAGAAAACCACCAGGCAGAAGAAGAAGAGTGAGTAAAAGTCATTCTAGACTGAACTTGACTAATACGCATACTTACTCAACTCCAAATAGTTACCTATCACTTATATTCATATGACAAAATATCATCTCAGAGACTAAGAGCCTAGGAAAATGTTGTTACAGCTTTTTTGCTCCAACTCCCATGCCATGAGCGTCATAATGACAGATTGTGTTTAGAAAATGGGGATATTTTTGTGCCACAACACTAAAGACGACAGATAGCCCTCATTTCGATATCCCACTATCTCCGCATCAACTTTATTCGCTACTATTAGAATAACTTGCTAAGCTATCACTAGAAAAACTCCCTTGCACATTGACACCCTGAGATGAGTACACATTTTGTGCATGTGCATATAATAAAGTGTCTGAAATTTTTTGGTGACAAACTATCAGTGTCTTATTCCTCAAATCCGAATTCCTGTTTTTTACCACCAATCATGCCGAAATATCAATAAGTGAGTTTTGGCGTCGACTTGTTCATGTCTTCACCGCCTCACTCAACTTGACTTTAGAAAATGTTTAGGATTTTTTTTGCTGTGTAACTTTGCACGCGGCTCATTTTCTCTCTCACAGTGTCTACTAACTTGTAAACTTCACTCTTTTCGCTCACAGATCATTGACAAAAGTTTACAATTTGGTTTCTTGCTCGAATGCTTCAAAGGAGGAATGCAAATCATTCTAATAAGCTCTATCCTAAGGCACTAACACAGAGATAACTAAAGTAATAAATTCCGCTACGGAATGCATTGAGTGCTGGTTTGTATGGCGGAGTGGGGCAATTAATATCTCAGAAATGTAGCAACAATCCTAACTAGCGTAGGTAAATGTCCTAATAAATACAAGCAAAGTATACATCATTAAAGTTTTAATGAGATTATTAAATCATCTCGAGAAGCGATTGCGGCTAAATGCATTTATGAATGAGTGCTATACAAATCGGGAGTAATTAATTAGCTCTTTTCTGAACTAATTGCGAGGTAAACTGTGTGACAAATGCTGATTGCCGGTGGGAATGGCAAACACATTATCTCTCTCAATGTTTTCTTGTCTTAACGACTCAGCCTCAAGATATTTACAAGTAGCACTTATTACATTACCTTACTTACACCTTATAATTAATAGTGTAGGCCAAAGCAAATTACATTCTATATACACCCCGCACTTATATGTGCAGTTGATAAATATTCGCTATCTTGTTTAACTGTTAAATACATAGTAACATAAGAGTCCTTTTATTATTACATCATAGGAGGAGAAAAGAGATAGAGAGATGCAGGATCTTCCTGTGCAACAATAGAAAAGCTGAATAAGTGAAACGGGCTTTATCTCCAGTGAGATTCGGAGTGCCAATAGGAGTAAAAGTTATGAGCCTGTGAGGTCGTTAAGAATGTAAAGGCTTGGTAAAAGGACATTTGATTCGGGTCATATATTGGCCAAATGGCCCTACACTCCTTTTGCGGGGATTCCTATGAAATATTCATCAAAGGGGAGTGGAGAGATGAGCTCTCCTCCTGTCTTGTCTTGTTTTGAATTTTATTACTACGTCAGCCTTCAGGATATTATTCTACATTCGTCTATAGCTATAATACATATAAACACACATATATAGATACCCGATACAATTATAGTTATCAAAGAGGGATGTGTATAAAGATATTTCAATGATTTGTCTCTGCTCAGCCCAGAAGAGCTACAGTCCAAATTTAAAAGAAGACAAACTCTCTATGCATCTTTTCATGTACAAACACTTAAGATACTATCGCATCGTCTTCAAGTAGTTTTACAAGCTTTGTAATGGAATACAGTGTGCATCACACGTCAGCTTACCAACACACATTCTTTTCCATCACAATTGTCTACATCAACTTCTATTACTCAGTATATTGTCATAGATAGATTATATTATTATAGCTACTAGTTAGTGAATGCATAAGTACGTACGTGTATTATGTAGCAATGTGTGTGCGTGATGTCAAGATAGTTTCCTTTTAGACTGCAAGAAAGACTTATGAGTTTGATGGTGCTGCAGTAATAAGTTGACATGATGATGTCTCGTCTTTTGTTTCCCTTTTCGTTTTCTTAAAGGTGGAGCTCCTCGCACTACACATGACAAAAGAAAAACAAACGTCTCTAATTATTTTACTCAGGCTGAGCCCAAAACCAAAACAAATGTAGTTGGAAATAAATGTGTTGTGTAATTTTATCTGTTTAGCTTGCTCGAATGATTGAATGACTTGGTCAACTAGAAAATAGCCTCTCCTAGTCTCCATTACATTACACTACGCAACTGTCCCATCAAGATGAATAGATCAACCAACAACTTGCTTTGTAACTTGGGACTGGCTGGACAGATGCCCATGTGTCATGTCATTTAAATCCAACGTATAAATAACTACATTCGACTTTGTTTTCATTCTGTCTTCAGAGGATGAAAAATGAACTACAAACATCATGCAGTTCAACTAACTGCTTAAAAATATTATTTATATATTTATACAGAACAGAATCAGGAACAGAATAACTAGAGTTTTAAATATTTGCTTCTAAGTAGTAATCATAGGACGCATCCTCAGAATTCCATTCTATGAGTTACACAATAATGTACAATGTACAGTACATTTTAATTAGGTACGAAAAGTAAATTAATTTTAATACTTTAAATATATAATTGAAAAAAATATTAAAAAATATTCAATTCCGGACGGATATTCCATCGGAGATATAAATATATGAAAAAAAGAAATTACTATCAGATTCACTTTGTAACAAAGCGTGTTTGTAGTACTACTATTTGTACTAATGATGCATAATTAATAATTACTACTTGCGTAATAATGCAGGCCATATCTTTACATAGTAATTTGAGTAGATAAATTCACGAGCTGTGGTGTGAACTTCAAAATTTGGGAAATGTTCCAGAGAAAACAAAACAAGGAACCATATAAGTCTTCTAAGTTTAGTTACCAAATTTTATGTACTTACAGTTCAATTTTTTTCGACTGTCTATAATCCTTTAATGTTACATTATAACCAAGTAAGCATATAAAGTAGTAGTGATGCAAATACCTGTCGGATCATTCGACTTTTGTTTTTTATTTTGCACTGTGTTGACTTTTAAAGGCAACTTACTAGATTTCCCAGCATGAATGCCACTGTGGTGTACGGTGAGTCGGTAGCTTCCACACTGCTCTACAGATGGAGAAAGAAAAGAGTTGAGCGAGAGAGCAGTGAGCAAGAAACGTTTCCCGACAGAGTTTTCATGTTAGTTGTCCCTCTCTGTCTCATCTCATCTCTTTCCTCACAGACGCACAGCAACTGCCAACATAGCACTGTGTTTTTCGTTTTTTCCCGTTGAGACATTTCTAGGAAAAACAAGATGTAGACCGCATGGTGTAAAGAAAGCCAAACTAAAAGAGTATCCGAGAGTAACAGTTCAGTTGATAAGATGAGATTCGCTAAATACTTTATGTTTTGTCAACTACTAGTCAACTCAATGCTATACTAAACATGGTTTTCCCAGAAGGCTCAAATTCTTCCTACAGCTGCACATAATTAATCAATCCAACTAGGAATCACAAATCACTCACTGCATTTTATTTATTGCTAACAAATTGCAATTTCATTTTTTGCAATTCAACAGCTACGGTTTTGAGTTTCCACAAAGTCTAGTAATACAATTTTCTTCGATATAATGCATGTAATTAATAATGCAATTTTCCATTTATATTTGCACTTTTGCATACCCATGCGATATATACCTTGAATGCTGGGAGGCATTTACCTTTGAAGTTGTAATTGCAACCTATTATAGCCCATTTCCTAGGGCCAAATTGCGCTGCAGCTTGTACCAAATGATTCTATGTTTAAAAAATTGTCAAGAAATTGCTGACGCTGGTATATTCAAATCTATTTTAAAACTAAAGAGAATTCATTCAAAATGATTAATTAATTATGGTCAGAAGCAAAATATTTATTTGTGCCTGCCATTATTGAGGGTCCTGGACCAAAATAGAGTTCCTCAGTTTTTGCTTTACCATTATTAATTAAATTCCTAACTCATGCGTAAAACAAAACATTTATATGTTGTTTGTGAGCATTAATAATTATATAGTATTAATTACCATTACGCCCCAATTACTTGACTGTGATTACAAATGAGCACTACTGCATACTGTGACACGTGTAAAGAGAATGTGAATATAATAGGCAATATTATCATCGTTAAGTGAAATAGACTCTGGTCATATGGGCATTGTTCCAGGTTTTATACTATTACTTAACAAAGTTTCCAAAACAAAGATGTAAAACACATAAATAAAAACAATCAGTAGAGTAATAGAAAGCATTTTTGTTTTGTGACATTAGGATTTGAATTTCCAGAATGTTATGTACATTGTACCTACATCGTCGGTACATTTTTATTTGCTGAAATGAAATACAGAATAGAACATAAGGTAAGTCTAGGAAGTGTATTTTACTGTAATTTGTTTCCAGTGATGATTTCACCAATTGACGAATCCCGAATGGTTGCGTAACTATCTTACATCATAACGGACACCATACGTTATCTATGACTTATGACAATCCCATATATAGTAAATATTGAAACAGGAAATAGCATTACTTCCAATTGTATTGTATATAGATCGTAGTATTCGCATTTATTCGTAAAAATAATTCCTGTTCGGAGTTCGGCACGTGATAAGCAAAAACCATAAAAATATACAGAAAGTTGGAAATACGATGAGCCACAACGCATTACGCGAAGTCTTATCTTATCATGACGTGATAACTTAGCGATAAGAGTTTGCAATTATATTTGGTAACATATTTGGCATACTTATAAATAAGGTCATTCTTTATCACCACGAATAACGGTCCACACTCCATTCAACACACAGACTTGTACAAGTTTAGGGTAAAAATCAACTCATTTTGTAAAATACTGCAATAGCAAAACAATATCTAGGCTGTGCGAATTTGAACAAAGTATCATAATCAAATAATAATAATAAATATGAGTCGAAAGCTTACAATATTGCTGTTAATTGTATTAGTGGCAAACTTTCAAAGTACTTGTGCTCATAACAAGGGTTACGGGGAACCTTGCAGTCTAGATCCGACACAAGTACACTTGAAATGTGACGAGACGAAAAATCTTGAGTGTTCTACCTCCATATCCCCAAATGTTTGTGCTTGTAAATCCAGTAGCGAATATAATCAAACCGAGTACGACAGAGAAATGAGAGCTTGTTTTCATATTCCTGGAATTGCGGACTCATTTTCATGTCAAACCGACGGTCAGTGCCAATCTTCTACTTATGGAACTTTCTCAAGATGCAACCCGGACAAAGGACAATGTGAATGCTACTACGAGAAAGGAGAAACGGAACTTATCGACAATATTTGCTTCTTATCAAAACCAATCCTTTTCGGTGGAAGAACTGTGCTGACGAGCGCTTGCAGCCAAAATCAAGAGTGCACATCTTCTGCCTTAGAACAATTGTCACGATGCAACTTGGCCACAAGAACTTGCGAATGCTTCGATAGTGTCACAAATGGAAAACGACACGTCGCTCCTTACAAGGGAAAATGTGTACTGGCAAAAAGACTAGAAGAATTTTGTGACAGTGACGACGAGTGCAGGGTCGGAAGCCTTGTCAATGCAGTCTGTGCATTTCACCCAAACTACGTGTCAAACAAAGAAAAGGTCTGTTTTTGTCCAAAGGATGTACCATGTGACGGCGGAGCAACTGCTACGACTGTGAAAATTGGTTTTCTTGTTCTTTGTGTTTTGACACTGGCAATTTTCCACTAATTAACCCCGCGAAATGTTGTTATACTTAAATCCTTATCTTCCAAGCGATTCAATTGAAAATGAATTGGATTGCATTTTCTAGCATGTTATGAACAAAATAAAAGTTAATTATTACTGGTTTTTATTTTTTAGTCTGATTTCGCTGATGTATAGTATATCTCATCATTGGATCAAGTGGATGCATATCAAACTGCGTAATTAGTGACTGGTAGAAAAGACTGCACAAAAATGACAATTGTATTCGTAAAATAATTGTGTTTTCCATTGAGGATGCATCCCCAAAATTAGTAATAGAAATGAAGAAATGAATCGGCAAACTACTGTCTTTAAAATAGTTCTTTACAGTGTCATCACTTCTTAAGCATCTTAAGTGGTAGCACATTGAAAACAGGAAATTGTGGTTAATAAATTTTTTGTGTCTAGTAAAATTGGTCACATACTCAACGATCAACATGCCGATGCAGAAAATAATTTGTTTTATTGAAACCATATGCTGTCTTTAAAACAACTTTAGAAAGACTTTAGTTTCACACGCTACTGTTCTGTGTCTATCTGCACATAATTAAAGCATTACATTGCATCCATCTTATTGTACATGATTTTAACACATAATTTTGTAGAATTGTACGTTACAGTTCATGATTATCATGAAGCATTAAAAATTATTTATTACTTTGAATGCTTTGATGGATGACTAAATGATACGTTTCTAATTATTGTTTAGCTTTGGCTGCCTTTTTTGCTCTGCACCGTTACAGTCACCAGTAAATATATCACACAGGCAGAAGTACATATTCTACAATGATGATTCATGGTTTTCTTCTATACTACAATATAACTCAAAACACAGGTTTTCCAGTTTTGCAGGAATGAGGAATCTGGTGAAATTGGGCCTAGTGGAAAATTCTCAGAAATGTTATCGTTTACCTACTTTGCTACGATTAGGCTTGAAACGACTCAATGCTCTTTGAGGATATTTAGATAGCTGGTGGTGGCCACTTGTCAGCTGACAGTGATTACTCTGATTACCCGTTCTACCAAAGAAAATTGGTGTGAAGATAAAATAGTTTTGTTTGTAATCAGAGTGTTGTTGTGACTTTGACACGCTACACCTTAATTCAAACACTTGGTTTCACAATAATACTATCTAAAGAAAGGAGGAGTCAAGAGGCAATGTACGATTATGGTCAGTGATAGCAAAGTAAAAATGTTTCCTATTATTTATTAAGCACCACGATTTCCATTGTTTCAGTTTTGTTAACTATATACGACATGTTCTATGCAGTAATGGATATTGGGGGGTTTTACGTCTTAGCTTGCTACAACCTTTTGTCTGGACAATTACTTCTGCATTTCTCCGAGTATAGGAGCAGAAACACGTTGTGTATCAATAGTATAGTGTATGGCTGATATAGTTCACTGCATGCATCAGGACGAAACCAGGATAGCTAGATCAAACAAAAACATTCGAGTTAAATAAATATACGGTTGGACATTTTCTGTTGACACGCAAACTGTGTGTGAATGTGAATTATGAAAGTTTTTAGTGTAAGGACGTGTCTCGATTTTATGTGCAACACGAAACGAAATGCTGCAGGTACTTTGTTGCATTTCACCTAATTTGCTACCTACTTCATTTCGTTCCATTTTGTTACTCAAAACGAAGTCAATATTAACCTTAGTCCTTACATCAAATAGCATTTTAAAAAACAATAATTCATATTAAAATTCATGGTCCTTACAATTTGGTCGTATGCATCAAGTCCATTTTCTTTAGACATGCTTAGGGCTAAAACTACGGTAAGCCACGTAGACACACAAGCATGTTACCAGAAAGATCAATATGTATGGAAACAAATGAGTTTGGCTTTGGAAATGCTCCACAAATTTTTTCATAAGTATGGCCAGGAGTATTACAAGAGCAACCGTACAAATGAATCCTAGTAAAAAGAACAGCATGCTCAAAAGACTGGCTTGAATAACTTTTAATGTCTCCTTACCCATGGTTGTCAATTTACGAGATTTCGCAACCT
>JAAAYG020032337.1:0-15069 GCA_009936455.2 Tomocerus minor
CACTCTGTCTGTCCGTCTGTATGTCATAAATTACCTCCGCTACTTGGTTACAGCCGTTTTTGCAATGGTTTATTTTATTGGATAAAAACTAGTTGAAAACATATACCAGGGCAGTAAGTGCTTATAAGGTACTAGTATAATATTTTTTGAATATTTTTGGTTCATTTCGATTTAACCAAGATAAATATCTCGTTAATATTTCTATAGATTCACCAATTAAGGTTGTACCAGGTATCACGAAGTCGATCATGTCTTTCTTGAATCCAATCTTGATTTTGATTTTCTAAGCCAGAACTATATTCTCTCACTAGTTGTTCGAGCATCCGCTCCCGATCTGTGACAACAGGATGACGACACAGTGGACACATTTGACGACCAGAAGACAACCACGTTTGTATACATCCCTTGTGAAAATCTACAAAGGTTATCAAGAAAACAAGTTAAAATAATCTCCAGAATTCTACATCTAAAATTAAAATAATTGTTAAATTATTGTAATTTGTACAGTGATTGCAAGGAAGTGAGCTTAGGATCTCGTTAGGAGTAAAATGGTCTAAGCAAATTGCACACGTGTCTTCTTTTTCATCTTCAGGGTGCCACTCCAGAGTTGACAGTCGAAGGACTCTTGGTTGATGTTCTCGGGCTAGCATTAGTTGATTTAGCAGTCTTACTCTATCAACATCTCTCATTGGTTCATTTCGAAGATTTCTCATGAACCAAGAAGGTCCTGATATGTCGTCCGATAAAGTTCTGAGGGAATCTTCGTAATCACTATCACTCTGCGAAAATAAGGTCACATCCTAAGACAATCAAATGAACCATTAATTCAATACAAAGAAACTACTATCAAAGTAAAATAATTGTATTCTGTGGAAATCAGATTTTACATCTTTAAATGGAATAAGTAAAATTATTGTTTTTGAATATTTTACCATTCGAAATCCTCTGAGCTCCACAGAAAAGCCAAACTTGTAGCCAAGAAGTCGACAGAAGAAAATAATGAGCATTAAACCATAGACGAAGCACTGAATAATCCAATGTGTTACAATCCAATGTACTATTGGAGCCATCAGATTGTAAATTTCCTTTAGAGGGGAATACCACGGAACATTCTCAGTGATGCGAACAAAATAGCTACAAAAAAGTTCCGAAGATTTACACATAAGCCCAATAGAGTCGTGAAAGGAGATTTACAACATAGAGCAATGTTTTCGATTAGAATAAAAAGCAAACCTTTTAGGATAGGAATATTTTTCTCTGAGTAGATTGCCGTCTTTTTCCGAGATAAATAATGTAGGGGTACTATGTGGTTGCGGAGTGCTTACTTCGGAAGCATCTTTTTGATCGCCGTAAAGAAATAAGGAACTGTAGCCTTGTTTACTGGCACTTTGGATCATATCTTCCAAATTACACTCAGCTATGATTTTGGAAAGAAGAATCCAGGCGATTCCTTTCTTATAATTACTATCACTAGATTTTCTAATATCAACGAGATCAATCTCAGGAGGGGGTTTTATATGTTCACAGGCATCTTTTGGATCTGCTGCTATGATGTAAGTCTAGAATTTGTTCAATCAATCAATCACAGATTACAAAGTGTGTCAACGAATAAATTATGAATTGCGGAAGAACATCATACCTTATTATTCTCCATTAAAATATGTTTGTAAGTTGTTGTTGAAGGTGTTGCATAATTTTCTCGAATAGTGTAGACAATATCTTTAGAATTTCTTTGAATAATCTCAATTTTTGCTTCGCACAAAGATCGGAAGTGAAAAAATATTACTAAGAGAGCAAATAATTGCGAACTACATATTTCTTTGCACATCTTTGCAGAAGTTTTAACAAGATTAAGGCTTTTTCACGGGCAACAATTTGTGTCGTCCACAATTATATAATATTACAGTATTTCCGTATGACATCAATGAAAGCAAATTAAAATGAAGCATTTATCCTGTCACCTGTACTGACTGACAAATGTACTGCGAAGAAAATCTTACTAAATGAGAGGGAAAATGATGTTGCTACTGTATTAGCAATTGTAAATGTGATGTAATACAAAAGATTGATGCGACTGGAGTTTCCTTGTGACACAACGAGAACTATATGACTTCATCGTTGTTTTTATTTAGGATTAGTTCTCTTCCCTAAATCCGTTTAACTTCGTGGCTGTAACTCTGTATTATTGTACTTTTGGTGTTTGACTTGACTTTTGACATCTGATTTTCAGTTCCTCGTCTATGGATACAATCCTATAACCATATACAGAGCAATAATTTCCCATACTTCCTACTAATGTAGCAAATATACAAATATGTTTCTACACATTATCATATCATGTCACAGTAAACTTTCATTCAACTTTACTGTCTATGTAGCATATTACAAACTGATAAAATCCCAAAACAAGTAGATAAGGTTTTCAAGCTGATAATAATTAGTTATGGCTCATAACTTATATTTGCAAATATATTATTGCTACAACTGTACATATATAATCTGCGTATATTAATACAAATATGTACTAAGTATAATAATTATATTATTATCTCCATATTTGGGTATTATAGTACAATTTAATGCAGAGATCATCCCAAAAGGAAGTTATCGACAGAGTAAAGTTTAACAATCCTTTAATTTTCAGCCACATGTAAGTGTGAAAGTATAATGACATTTTATTCAGATAATCCTTGAAAAAATATGTTTATGAATTGTAGTTTAAAGGATAAAAGAACTTACGAGAGCTAAATATAGATTTGAAGACGTATTTAGAAGATAGAAAGGCACCAACTAATTTTTGTGTGTCAATTGAACATGTAATTAAGACACTACGACTTGCGATTGTTTACTAACATATGCACACAGCTAGAAAAATAAACTGTATATCAAAGAGGAAGATTAAATTGAATGGAATGTTCCGTTAAAGCCGAACTATTTTAGAGACTTGCAATTAGTGTGTATGCAGAGAGAGAGGGAATGACAGACTACTAGAGCATATGTGTCCATGCATAAAAAGGAAAACAGAGATAAGTTTCCTTCTTCCTATTTCGCTGTATACGAACAACATCTGATCTCTTGGGTTCACATAACTGTTTTCAAATGTTCAATTTACACAACAAATACTACGTACGTAGCTATCTTATGAATGTCATATGCATGAACAGTAATCAACTCTCCGCATATGTGTGTGTCTGTGTGTTTTTCTCAGCATTTTGTATCTTGTCTCTCTTTACTGTGTTCTACATATTATGCAAATGCAAATGGAAAGTGTTTTGTAGGTAGGCATGAAAGTGCTTTTAAGAAGATAACAAAATAATTGATGAATAAATTACATTTTTCTATGTACTTAATTCACAATCAAAACATGCTTACGACTATATATTATTTGTAGTTATCATTTGCTTGCAGTTCCATAATCTATAGTTAAAAGCTATAATTTAGCGAGACTGATATGATTCATAAATATAATTAGCATAATTGTAAATAATATTGCTGATGCTTCACTTTTGGACATACGTACTATACTACAGGGCAAGGTTAAAATAGAAATTTAGCACATTTGTCTTCAGATTATAGTTTCCATTGAGTTTCCTATCTGTAGTATGCATCAGTGACTTTTTATGATGCTCTATTCAACTGCTCCTTTGCCCCCTGCATATCAATATGCACCAACAAGGAAAATGTATATAATATATTTTTATCTTACAATTCTGTCTGAAAATTGTACTAACCGATAACCCCTGTAACAAAATCGCAATAGCATGAAAAAGTGAGTTGAAAACGAATTGAAAAATCGAATTTCATCACAAATTGCTACCTGAGTCTGAAATTGAATACCTATATACCTAAATGACTGTCAGACTGCGACTGCGACAACAAATATGAATACAATACAAAATGGAAATATATTTTCCTACAAGGATCATGAATATAATATTATATGTTCAATAAATTATGTTTTTCCGAGAATTATTTACGACATGCTTGATTTAATTGCTTGCAAACAGCTATTAAACTTTCTGCAAAGCTCTTTCTGGAACAAATTGACATTTTTAGAATCATTTGTTTAGTATTAGAATCATATGAGCAACATTATTTACAGCAAGATAGGAAAATATCAATGAGTAAAATTAGGCATATGGAATTGTAAAAATGTGTAAATGTCAAATTGTCGTTTGATATCATCTGCTACAATATTATTAGTGCTCTTACGAGTCATTCTTGGATATCGGCATAATTATCAGTGACACTCTGAAAATTAAACTCCATTGACAATCACAATGAAAATAATTTTATTTGCAATCTATTCCTTTGTTACGATAACTGGTGGATGCAAGTTCCGAGCTTGGAATCTCCATGAAAGATTCAAAATTATGCAAGGGATGGAAGAAGAAAATCCCCCAGAAGAGCATGATCATAAATATCGCCAGCCAAGATATGATTACATAAGTTGGCCTCCAGGTTTTCCCAAACATCCACCTACAAATTGGGATAGAATTGACCAACATACCATAGATTGTTCCAACGATGTGGATGCATGTTTCAGTGAGTACTTTTCCACAGTCTCCAGAAAATAAATTTACAAATACAGAAAAAGTGCTTAATTTCTTATATCTTGTATTTAAAGAGACAGCAATTCGCACTGGTGGAATTGGCGGATTCTATTCAGATGCAAGTCAACAGGCGAATGCAAAGTGTGCTAATAGATTTAATTGCCAACCTGCGAGACAAAGATTATGTCGCTCCTTCAGATTCGAAGACAAAATAAAACCATGGATGTATAAACAATGTGAACAATGGGGATTGCTAATTCCAACTCAGCAAATACTGCATAATTATGGATAAAATTATTGCTTGTAATAAACAATAGAATGGTTTAATTGCCGACTTGCTATGTTGGCAAATTGTTAACAATAAAAGAGAAAAGAATAAGACCGCCATAAATTTTTACTTTTCAATTGATTTCACTTTCATGAAATGCAAATCTATTGGCATGTAAAATGCTAACGTATTGACTTTAAGCGGAAAATTATTTGAGATTTGGAGTTTTTGATCGGATATACAGAAAATGGGAAATAAAAAGTGCAGATCTACATTTAAAATAGCTATTATTGTTTCATTGATTTGGTCCGTGGTTTTAGTTGCATTTATTGTAGTCAATTTAACTATAGATAACATTAAAGACACAAGCGAAGCTTCAAAATCCAATAGAAATCAAGATGCAAGTAATTTACAAATTGCAGAACCTCCGAAAATATTTATTAACAAAAAGATTGAGCAAGAAGAAAAGGTTAAACCCATACAATATGTAGATTCTAAAAATGTGAAACTTTCTGAGCAAGATGCACACAAATATGGGGAAATGGGTAAACCGGTGAATGTCACCAATCTCAATGAACAACAGAAGAAACTAGTGGCGGAAGGCTGGGTACTCAATGGTTTTAACCAGTATATTTCTGATCTTATTTCTGTTCGGAGGAGTTTGCCGGATGTTAGACATGAATGGTTTGCTTTTTGTCTATCTTGACATTCGAATTTGTAAGTTATTCTTTTCAATGCAATTTTGAATTTTCAGGTGTAAAAAACGAAACTTGTACTTAAAGAAGCTCATTCCTACATCAGTTATTGTGTGTTTTCACAATGAGGCTTGGTCCGTGTTACTGAGAACAGTACATTCTATTCTGGACAGAACTCCACCTCATTTACTCACAGAAATTGTTTTGGTGGATGATTTTTCCGATATGGGTATATCTTATAACGCTTTTCATTCATCAACATATATTTTAGGATTTCATGCATTAGAACTAATTTGTTTGTAGACCACTTAAAGTCTCAACTGGAAAATTATATGAAATCGTATCCGAAAGTTAAAATAGTACGGGCAAAACAAAGAGAAGGTCTCATAAGAGCAAGAATTCTCGGATCCGATAATGCCAAAGGACCAATTTTAACATTTCTTGACTCACACTCAGGTTTTCATTAAAAAATCACAAAACATTTAGACTATACTACCATTTATTATACCAAAAAATCTTAAACCGATATTTTTGCATTTAATATTGCGAAATTCACTACAGAAGTCACAACAGGTAAGTAATAAACATTACCAATACTTTATAAGTGAGCAGATTAACTTAAGGTTTTGATCGTATCTTGTTTCTTCATTGACCAGGATGGGTAGAGCCGTTACTAGATAGAATTTCCAGGAATTGGACTACCGTGGTTTGTCCTGTAATTGATTCCATACACGACGTGACGTTTGAATTGACTAAAAGTGAACGTACCGTGTCAATGGTTGGTGGATTTAATTGGGACCTCATTGTAAGCTTCCTAACAAGTGTCTCAAATATAGATGTTCCTCAAATGCAAGTGTAGAAAAAATTGTATCTCATTCGATTTTTATTTCTAGTTTGACTGGAAAGTGGCAAGACCAGAAGTACTAAAAAATATTGATACTCCAGCCAGTCCAGTTCCGTCCCCCACCATGGTTGGTAGCACATTCACAACTGTTCTATTTGGAAAATTGTTTGTTTAGAAAGTTTACACATAGTCTTTTTTCAATTCATCGACGCATCATGAACACTATAAATTGATAAGGAGGCTTTTCTAATTATTGTTCTCATACATTATATACTTTTTATTTAGGCAGGAGGATATTTTTCTATCCATAAGGAATTTTTTGAACGTCTGGGCAAATACGGTTAGAGATTTGTTCATTTATATTTACTGAGAAATACAAATGAGTTTTCAGATTAATGGAAAATACTTTTCATTTATTTCAGATCCTGAATTTGAAATTTGGGGTGAGTTTAACAAAGAAATTCATAATCGCGGAACTAAATTGATATACTAGAAAATATAAATAATTCTAAATCTACGTATCATATCTATAATTATTTAATTGGATATTAACTGGAGTTTTTTAACGATCGTAATTACATACAGGTGCTGAAAATCTGGAAATTTCTTTCAAGGTAAGATTTTCCGCATTAATCCAAAAACCACGATCTATTTCTAAACGTTTGTATACATGCAGTACTTAAAGCTGTATAAGAACTAATAAGAAGTAACACCTGATACTAAAATAAATTAATATTGTTTAGGCCTGGATGTGTGGAGGTGAGCAATTATTCAGAAGAAGAACCCTTCTAATTTGCATGAAAATCCGAAGTTTTATAATCAAGTATGTAGTAGATAGAAATGACGGATTTTATTAACGCATTTGTTTTACAGGTCGTCTAGAAATTGTGCCCTGTTCCCACGTAGGTCACATTTATAGGCACAAATCGCCTTATGCCAAGAAGGTTGAAAATAAATGGTCCCTGAAGAAAAACTTGGTCAGATTGGCAAAAGTGTGGTTGGATGACTATGCAGATTTGTATTTTGACAAAATTGGACATGACATAGTAAAGCCATTTGTTTATTCGCCTTGACATAAAAACTACAACTAGATAAATGCTCATCAATAAATTGCATCAATATATAGGGCCATTTTGGAGATATTTCCGAACGGGTAGCACTAAGGAAAAAATTGAATTGTACATCGTTTGAGTGGTATCTGGATAACGTTTACCCTGACATTTTCAATCCTAGGAAGGCTGTAGCCACTGGCGAAGTGAGTGCAATTGCGGGAATAAAAATCATGTACACGTGTAAAACTATAAAAATTGACACAGTAAATAAATATTTTTTATAGTTAAGGAACATGGGATTCGGAGGGGATACATGTTTAGATGCCAGTTCAAATAAAGAGGCTATCAATAAACCTGTCATTTTATATGGATGTACGGTGGCTGAATTTTCTATTGTTTTCTACTTTTGATTTTTGATATCTACTAGATCTATTAAAATTTGTTTTTGGATTTCAGGTCACGGAATGGGAGGAAATCAGGTTATATACTACTCTTAAACTCTATTAAGCCGGGTTTGTTATAACGGCTATTAACACCTCGTAAAATGAGTAAAAGTTTGTATAAATGTAAGTACATACAACTAACTTTAATTCTAAATTTTCTTATTTATTGTTCAGCATTGGTACTATACCAAAGCAGGAGAATTACGAAGGGACGAATTATGTCTAGATTATGATGGAAACCAAATAGTTATGTTCAGTTGTCATTCTGGAAGAGGCAACCAAGACTGGGCATATGATCATGATGTACTGAAACATACTACTATTACATAAAAATTTTATTTTATGTACGTACACACTATAAAAGTAATTTCATTTTCAGAGTGGATTTGTAAAGCACGTCGTAACCTCAAAATGTTTGTCCATACTTTCTAAAACGAATATCACAATGGAAGAATGCTCTCCGAGAATTACTCAACGATGGATGTTTGCAAAATATAACGCTAAACCTCCTACCACAGAAGATCTATGATTGCTACTGTAGTCCAAAAGTAATTATATAACCGACATAAACAATAGTTTTTGTTTTCGTGGATGCTTAATAAAAAGTTGTGAATGTTCAATATGCCGTGTCCTGTTATTTGCCGCATGAAAACCAAACAACACCAACAACCAATAAATCCTCAATATAGAAATCTTATAACTACAATTACATTTAAAAGGATTACGTAATGGGTTATTTGTTATTAGCGACAATTGTAATATCTAGGCCAAGTTAACTGCAATAAATACATGAATGGCAAATTAATGGGCTATTATTCGAAATGGAAAGTAAAGCATTGTAAGTGTAATTAATTTTCCATGTACCTCTGAATATGAAAGAAATAGAATCACTACCTATATAGTTTTTCATGTATTTTTAAAAACGGATCCAACTCACGTTTTCCAGTGATGCCAAGCGCTGCAAAAGGTGTCCAAAAATGGTTTAATTTTAACAATTCTCAAGGAAAATCCATTCTTCGCATTTAGCAAAAGATAAGTCAATTCTGGCTGGATAAACAAACGTCCACAACCATTTGTTTGACTATTTCGATTTTAACTGATTGTGAATGCAGTACTTTTTGATATTTTGAAATGAAATTCAAGCTATATAAAATACCCACAATTCAGAAGAAAAGAGTGTGGATTAAAGTAGGACTTAGCGAACTAGAGTTGAGGAAATTTTACGGATCTAGATGGCTGAAAAAGATATTTCTTGTACTATTTGGTATTTTGTGGTTGATGTTCTTAGCTGCAGTTACAAAGATAACTCTTGAGAGTCAGTTCAACATAGTTCCCAAAAAGTCGGAAGCTCAAGTAACAGAAATCGGAGAAAAAGAAAATAATCGCTCCCAAGAAAAAAATAGCGATCATGGTAATGGTAATAGCAGAGAAATGGTTGCGGCTCATCCCGATTCTTTTGCAAAGCCTGGAGAATGGGGAGAAGGTGTAACTCTGAAGGATATGACTGCAGCACAGCGACAATCTATTCAACAAGGCAAAGAAATATATGGATTCAATCAATATGTCTCCGATATGATCAGCCTTCAAAGATCTATTCCTGATGGTAGAGACCCGTGGTACTCTTTCTATTTATTATGACCGTTAAATATCAGTAATCCTAAAATAATAGATATGTGATGCAACTGGCCATTCTATTTTCCACAATTGCATTGGCTTTCTTATCAGGTGCAAAGAGCCCAATCGTTTCAATGCAACACTGAAAACTTCCGTGATAATTTGTTTCTACAATGAAGCTTGGTCTGTTCTCATAAGAGCTGTACTCTCTGTCCTGTACAGATCTCCTGCTCATCTTCTACAAGAAATCATTTTAGTAGATGACTATTCTGATCTTGGTAAATTGTTAGATATTTTTAACATGCATTTACAGTTTCGAGTCAGCTTGTAGCATGGCTTCCTTTTAAAACTAGTTCATTTACCAGTATTACCATGAAGTATATCTAACATAATACTAATTACAATGACAATGAGAATGACTAATGAGTATATCTAGATTGACGTTTTTATTACAGAACATTTGAAATCTCAGTTACACAATTACATGAAAACTTATCCTCAGGTAAAAATTGTGAGAGCAACGGAACGATTAGGATTGATTCGTGCCCGTCTTTTAGGAGCATCTAAAGCAATTGGTCCAGTTCTAGTATTTCTGGATTCACATATTGAAGCTAATAAAGGTATTGAATCTAATACTTACCTGGATCAACAATTTTTAAGTGAGTGATAAAAAGTAAAATGTACCCGTGTTGTTGAATATTGTTTGTGCAGGGTGGTTGGAACCATTAGTAGATCAAATTGAAAAGAATCCAAATAAGTCAACTGTCACAGTTCCTCAAATCGACAATATATATCACGGTAATCAATAATTTTCTTATTCCGAGCATGGAAATAATTTCTTAATTACGATTTACCTTACGGGAAAACCTTTTGAGGGGCTCCAGAATTGCAAATATTGTACATCTGTTTTTCCTTATTCCTGTACTATTTTATTACTATAATGGGGGAATTAATAAGATTTTTTTGTATGCAGACACATTTAAATATGAAAGTGTTGCCCCATTTTCAATTCACACAGGAGGATTCAGCTGGGATCTACTGGCAAGACATTTCTTATTAATTTTCCATTCGCAAACAAAAGAATGGTAGTGTTTTTCAGAGTAAACTATTTATTCTGAATTAATTTTCTGATATTATAGTTTTTATGGAACGATGTCGTTCCTGATGATTACAAAAATAACGAGCATAGAGCTGCCCCAATTGCTACACCCACAATGGTGGGAGGTATATTTGCAATTCACAAGGATTGGTTTGAGCATTTGGGAGGTACAATAGCCTTACTAGGTTTAATATAACTACATTGCATTTAACATGTAAAATATGTAATTATTGACACTGATGTACACTGATGTAGGTTATGATCCTAGCTACGAATTGTGGGGCGCTGAAAACATGGAACTTTCATTTAAGGTACATGATTAAACTTTTAAAAGAATGGTTTATATTTTCCAGGAGATGATACAGTATCAAAAATACAGTTTTCGGTGCATTTGAACCATTAGCATTAATAATCATAAAAACCATTCGTTATAATAAGAATAACTGCTGCTAACTTTTTTCGAAGTTTCGCATTGAAAATAATGTTTTTGTATTCGTAGACTTGGATGTGTGGAGGCAGGTAAGGCTACAAGCAAGCTTGAAATCCATTTTTCGGATCCATTATCCTGCATGACACTGACACGCATTAATTAAAATCTATTGCTTACTTTTTACATATTATCTTATGCAGATTAGAACAAGTTTCATGTTCAAGAGTAGGTCACGTTTTCAGAGGAACATCTCCCTACAGGAAAAATATCAGTAATGATTATCTAAAAAAGAATATGATGCGATTGGCTTTAGTATGGATGGACGAATATGCAGAATTCTACTATAGGAAAATCGGATATCACTTGGTATTTGCTATTTTGTTTCATTTTGGCTTATTATCGTTCACTACAGTTTTCAGTAAATATGTCAAAGCAAAATATTGATAATGTATTCAAACTGTGACAGTAAACTGGTGCGTTATGGTATAGCTCTCACACGCCATGCCTCTTTCTCGCCTAATTCTAAACAAATGAAAGCATTTGAAAAATCTTTAAATACTATTGTTTGATGTAAATAGCATGAGTTTGGAGATGTGTCTAAACGAAAAGCGCTACGAGCAACACTACAATGCAAATCTTTTCATTGGTATCTCACAAATATTTACCCACGAGCATTCAACCCAAAAACGCAAGGAATCGGAGATGGCCAGGTGTGTCTCACATTTAAACACATTATTCAGCATATGAACTAATTAAATGTAATTATGTAATTATGATGACTACAAGACCAGATTCGTAATGAAGGACTTGGTGGAACTACCTGCTTAGATGGTGTAGTTCAATCATTGGGAGCTTTTCCTTGTCATTCTCATGGTGGAAATCAAGTAACTAATTCCAACTACATTTGCATACCTATATCATTATTAAGAAGCGGCATCGCTTCTTTATAACTTCCTTTTGTCTGTCTGTCAGTGCGTACGTACGTCCGTCCGGTTACACGATAACTCAAAAAAGGATTAAGATACTAACGTCAAACTTTCAGCATATGTTCTAGAGATATATGCGACAATCCCATTAGAAAATAGGATTGCTCCGTCTATCCATTCCCGTTCTGGGGATGGAAAATTTTTATGTCCCCAACAATACCTATGTCATATTTTTCTGTTGACCTTATTCAGCTTTTCGAAATTTAAACTAGGAGCCCATCCCAACCCAAGTCGCAGGAACAAAGTCCAAGTACGCAACAGAAACACATAACACACACCTTAACGTACATATACCATTCTCTCACTTTTCTGCCCCGTTCACATAGACTACGGCAGTCAAAATCAGCAACTCAATCGTCCCTTCCCCCACCTGGGGTATTATAAACCGCCGCTTCTTTCCTACTCCGTTTACAAGGGTTGATTTTTTAATTGGTTCACAAAGAATTAACTCTCATTGTGTTAACTTCCCAGCATTGGTGGCTCAGCCTTAAAGGAGAATTAAGGAAAGACGGAAACATGTGCGCCGATTATTTTGGCACGACAGTTATTTTCCAGACATGTCACGGATATATGGGCAATCAATTGTGGCAATATGATGAAAAAGTTAGTAAACTATTTATATCTATTTGCTCAGGAAATGAGGCTTTCTAAGAAATGAAGGACAAGTTTCAATATTGTGGGTTTCATATTTTTTTTTACAACAGAAGGGGCTGATTATGCATCCCAACAGTAAAAAATGCTTGACCCTGCAGACAAAATTCTTAGTTTCAATGGAGCCATGTGACTTTAACAGAGACACCCAGAGATGGAAAATTGATAGATACAATCTTACATTCAAAGTTAATTAATAAATAAAATAGCGTAAAATTAAAAAAAAAGTTTCAAGACCTCTCCATTTTTAGTGTTACATCAGGAATACAGTCATTTGCTTCTCATTCGGAAAATTCTTTCGCATAATGTTTTGTTCATACATCCCCATTCGTGTGTATGCGTACGGCACCATGCAGGTCAATAGACCTGCACAGAAAGACATACCTACTGCAAAATGATCGATGAAATAACACCTACGTAACAGGAGCACTGAAGTCTCTGCACCAAGTTTTATCAAGAATCCTTTAAAATTCCTATAGAACTTCTAGTTATTTTTATTATTTCATTAGTAAGTATTTTAATGCTTTGTAATTTCTATCCACCGACAGCTTGCATTTTATTATTATTATAATAAACATCAATTCATGCTAGAAATATCCCAGCCCAATGTGGAGCCTTCCAAATTTAAAAATCCCATGACTTCAATGTATCGTAAAATTTAAAATTTCTGGACAATTCCAACGGTACTTTCGGAAAAATGTAAATATACGGACAGTGATTTTAGAAATCATTACCGATTGAACATAACGAACGATACACAGGGGAAAATAGGCAACGACTAAATAAATATCAATCACGCAAAAATTCATGATTTTCAAAAAATGCGACCTGCTCATTTTAATATTTCTCAATTTCTATCCACCGACTACTTAGACTACAATGATAAAAAAGCGAAAAATTTTGAACACCCGGCTGTTCGTAAAAGTTTTAACACCTGGGTGCTTGGTATTTATTTAGTCGTTGCTTATTATGTATCGGTACCGCTACATAATAAGCAATAATATTATGTGAATGCCTTGAAGTTCTGTCTGTGTATGTATGTATGTATGTATGTATGTATCTATGTATCTATCTGAGCCCATTCTTTTCATATTTCTAGTCAACTTTTTTGAATTCTGTTTTCGGTATTGAATCATGTGACCACTCAATAAGAAAACCCAGAGAAATTGGACTAAATCGCCCCACCACCTGCACACCCTACCCCGCCCCCATTTCTTAAAACTCAACTTTTTTAAATTCTGTTTTCATAATTGAGTCATGTGACCACTCAATAAGAAAACCCAGAGAAATTGGACTAAATCGCCCCACCACCTGCACCCCCTACCCCGCCCCCTTTTCTTAAAACTCAACTTTTTTGAATTCTGCTTTCAGAATGGAGTCATGTGACAACTCAAAAGCAAAATCCAGCCAAATGAAGGAAATCGCCCCACCCCTTGCACCACCTACCCCGCCTACTTTTCTCAAAATTCACCGTTTGAATTTTGTTTTCATATTTTGTTATGTAAACCAAATACCGCTACATTGCTACAGCCTGTTTACAACAGTTTATTTTCTTCTGTGTTTACAAAGTTTCAATCGGTAATGATTTCTAAAATCTCTGTCTATATGTCCACATTTTTGCGAAAGTACCGTTGCAATTGTTTAGTTTACAATTTTATGAAACATTTAATTTATAGGGATTTTACAGTGAACTCATCATGAAAAACGAAAAAAAAAACATGAAAGTTTCAGGTTTTTCATATTTTGATATAAATTGCTCCAAAGATGACCTATCTATCTATCCCTATCCCAAGTATGAGTTGACGCATATTATTGTAATCTAAGTTGTCTGTGGATAGAAATGGCAAAATATTAAAAGTAGCAGGATACATTATTTGAAAATCTTCAACTTTTGTTTTATAAATATTTATTTAATCGTTGCGTATTTTGTCTTATGTATACATGGTTTAAATAGGCAATAATTCCTACATTTTCATTCTTTTTCGATCACCCGGTTGTTCGAAAAAAAGTGTGAACACCCGGGTGTTCAAAAATAAATGTGAACACCTGGGTGTTCGAAAAAAAGTGTGAACACCCGGGTGTTCAAACCTTTTCGTTTATTTATTATTGTAATCTAAATCTTCAATGGGTATAGAAATTTCAAAATATTAAAATGAACAGGACACATTTTTTGAAAATCATGATATTTTGTGTGATTGATATTTATTTAGTCGTTGCCTATTTTCTTCTGTGTTTACAAAGTTTCAATCGGTAATGATTTCTAAAATCCCATTCCATGTCTACATTTTTCCAAAAGAACCGTTGAAATTGTCCAGAAATTTTTAGATTTACGAAACATGGAATTTACAATATTTTTACCAGGGTTGTATATTGTCCACCAAAATGGAATTTCATCCATCCAGTGGATAAATTGGATGAAATTGGACAAAATAAG
>JAAAYG020032348.1:0-15063 GCA_009936455.2 Tomocerus minor
TTAGTATTCCTGTACAACTCTCGTAGTTCATGACTAATTTCCATAGCTGGCTACGGGCTATAAGCACAAACCTTAATGCAGAAGTCATAATAATTATTTTTGAAAGAGATTGCATCAAGGAGCGGAGAGCATGGATGTTCTTCAAGTAAAAATACAAGAAGCGGCAAAACAGAAGGTGATAGTATTATTGGCGGTGAAGTAATGAAAATAAGTCCCAAGATGTCCAGTTTTGTGTCTCTTGTGGCCAAATCTTGTTGAAAAAACCCTAAAAAATTGTAAAGTAAATGTGGTTACTTCAGTAGCTGAAATTGTTAAAAAATTGAATTAGCTATCAAAACTTACTTGAAAATTTCTTCTCAAAGGATACGTAGGTATTGAAGATACATAGAATATCTCGGAAGGAAATTGAAATGATTTGGAAATTGTTAACGAGGCCATTTATCTTCCCGAATTCAATGAATATCATCGATAGTGTCAAAACAACTCCATAAGGAGGCGGTGAGTAGAAAAGTTGAATGAACAAGAAAATTGAAGTATACAAGAAACCCAGAAAACTGACAATATTGAAAATGTACCATAAATGAATTCGGAATCGATTTTTAACTATTTCATATTTATTCGACGATTTGTTAAATGTGAACGGACCATGATAAATTCTGTCACAAATAGCAAAATAACGTTTGAAAGCTGAACGTATTAGATGAGTACTCATGTTTATAGCAACAATCTTTAGAGAAACTAAATGAATATAGCGAATTCGTAAAACGATGTTTACTAGGCAGCCAGTATCATAGGTTTGCCAAGTTTAATATGTTTTAATTTATATTTTCCTATTCTCTCTCAATTCTTTTGCTAAAAATTATATGATTGAACTTAAGCATTAAAAAGTAGGAGCGAGCAATGAAATGCTTTTAATGTTGATTGTAATCGTTTCAGTGACTTATTGTAATAAGTTTTATTACAATATGGTTGGAATTAACTGTGTTTTGATTCTTTGAAACTGTAGCCGCATTGATTTTAAATGTCTGCATATGGCGACTTGTTATGCTTGGCATGTAAGCTTTTTTGGTTACGTAGGTACCTACCTTAGTTATTATAAATATTGATTCAAATTCTTCAAACCTGTTTAATCTTGATAATGGAAAGCAATTTTCTGGACATCGGTTTTCATTTCATTTTAGTCCCTCTGAAGTTCGTTGTTTTAAGTTTAAAAGTCTACGTGCTTTTAGTAAATGACAATAGTAAGTCTACTAAGAAAGGGTTTAATCTATTTGTATATACAAAATCTTTTTATGACCTTTCTGCCTTTTCAGCCGAAGGACAAAGTATCTATATATTAATCGTTATTTTAGAACAGAGTAGTGACCGTTTAAATATTTGGACATTTTGTTTAAAAAAATTTTACATTTTAATACAAACTGGTAGTTTGTAGTTCTAGTTTGTCCAGCTTCCAAAATAAATTTTTTTTAAATAATTTTTATTATGTGTATTGTGTTTTATATATTAAATGATATGCTGCTAATTTATTCCTGCAATAAATCCCAATTTGAAAAGCGTATCTACGACAATTAGGTTTTTTGAATAGCCTATTGTATATAATGTTTTATTGTCTAAAATTAAGTTTTATATAGTCTTCTTCCCAAAAGTCAGACCAGTATGCAGTATACAAAGATTGTGAAATATATATGTACCTAGCTATAAACATGTATATTATGTTCCATATGTTATACAATGTTCCTGAAAAAATATTTAACTCACGTTTCATTAGCTTACATTCTAGCATTGTCAATATAATTTATAGTATTGCTTAAGGCCTGGAGACTTTTATTCCCAAATTGCTTTGTAATTCCATTAAATACCTTAATAAACGGTGGTTTTTCGTCCATGTTTCTTGGCCATGGACATTCATTTGTGTGGATTTAAGCATTAAAAATGGGGAGCAACGAAATGCTTTTAAAGTTGATTGTAATCGTTTCAGCGACTTATGGTAATAAGTTTTATTACAATAATGTTGGAAGTAACTGCGTGTTTCGATTCTTTGAAACTGTAGCCACATGGATTTTAAATGTGTGCATATGTCGACTTTGCTTGGCATGTAAGCTTTTTTTGTTGTGTAGGCACCTACCTCATTTATTATAAATATTGATTTATACTCTTCAAACCTGTTTAATCTTAATAAACTGTTGTAAACAATCTAACAAGAGATGAAATCGCACACTCGAAAATGCTAATACCTAGAAATACTGATTTGACCTTTGACCTATTGACCCTATTCACTTCGTATTTAGTTTTATTCTGTCATGAACCCTTGCAAATACGTCAGGGAAAACCATTTTTTGCTAGGTGTTACCGTTTTCGAGAAACATTGATTTGACCTATTGACCCTATTGACTTCATATTTAGGGATATTCTGTCATGGGTCCTTGCCAATACGTCAGTAAAAACCATTTTGCGCTAGGTGTTACCGTTTTTGAGAAAAATTTATTCCTGCAATAAATTAAAATTTGAAAAGCGTATCGACAACAATTAGTTTTTTTGAATAGCCCATTGCATATAGGATATAATGTTTTGTTGTATAAAATCAAGCTTTATATAGTCTTCTTCCCAAAAGCCAGACCAGTATACAAAGATTGTGAAATATATAGGTAGGTAGTATAAACATGTACAGGGTGGCGCAGAATGAACGCACCCCTGGAACTTTCTCACTTTCTCTATTAATAACTCAAAAACTAGCAACGCTATTGCAAAAAAGTACACGTCATGTGAAAGAGCGTTATTTTTTAGTAGAATAGGGTGATACGAGCTCTTTAGCTAGACTACTGCTTGCTTGCTAAAATTCAAAACACCAGAATGTGGAATCAAGAAAACCCAGGCTTTGGAATTCCATCTGAATTAAAGAGCAAAATGGGGTGTGTTTGGGCAGCGATTTGGTCAGGATGGATAATCGGGATGGATATTGGCAAAGGCGAATATTTATTAGGGAAGTTCTCATCAAACCATTTTCGGACATCTAAGCGAAATTGCGCTGGAGCACTATCCGGCACAATGAGAAAATCTTCATAATTTGGCAAACGTCGAATTGCTGGTAAGATGAGGTCATTGAGCATAGCCAGGTATCGGTCTCCGTTGCAACTTTCGTTAAGAAGGATTATCCCTCCTGACCAAATCGCTGCCCAAACACACCGTTTTACTTTTTAATTCAGATGGAATTCGAAAGCCTGGGTTTTCTTGACTCCACATTCTGGTGTTTTGAATTTTACCAAGCAAGCAATAGTCTAGGTAAAGAGTTCGTATCACCCTATTCTATTAAAAAATTAACGTTCTTTCACATGACGTGTACTTTGTTTCAATAGCGTTATTACTTTTTGAGTTATTAATAGAGAAAGGGAGAGAAAGTTCCAGGGGTGCGTTCATTCTGGGCCACCCTGTATATTAAATTGTGTTCCATATGTCTTACAATGTTCCTGAAAAAATATTTATCTCACGTTTCATAAGCTTACGTTCTAGCATTGTCAATATACTTTGCTTAAGGCTTGGCGACTTTTATTCCTAAATTGCTTTGCAATTCCATTAAATACTTTAATAAAACGAGGTTTCTCGTCCATGTTTCTTGGCCATGGACATTCATTTATGTGGATTTAGATTTTCCGATAATGGAGCGAAGGAAATGTTTCTACACTGCGACTATAATATTGATATCGTTTAAATTGCTGAAGTATTTAATTGCATGTATTTCCCGTTTACTTCCCTTCTTTGAAATGCCATACGACTTCTTTCAGGGAAAGGAAATATTTATTATAATGCATAGAGGAAAAAGTGTCTGAACATTCAAAGAATCAAAGTTGAATTATTTAGTTCAAAATTCTAACCGCCAAAATAATATAATCGCTTTAATTAATATTTGAAGGGGAAGAAGTAATAGTTTGGATAACTTTGAAGCTAATGGACATAAATAGGCGCAGAAATTTTTCTGCGGTAATATATGTTTAAAATAGTCTACGTCAACTAAAACAAGACTAAAGATAGAGTTACGATAATGGTGACGTTGAATCGCTTATTTATTTTGTAACAATTATTGACCTAGTACATTGAAAGTAATATTTTTAAAATGGATTTCCCATTACCAAACACTGTTGCCAATTTAAAACCATCTAAATTAATAAAGTAGATGAATTTTCGAATAAATGTTAACTAAGCTGCCAGATTAATGAATTTGTTAAGACATAACTTTGATTTTTATAGCAAATAATTTAGGAAAAAATTGCATATTAGTATACTTAAACAAGGTGAACAATGAAAGCGTTTTACCATTCCAGATGCCGGCTACTAATGTACTATAAGTACTGAGAAATAGTAAGGTTTACCACATTGGAGGTAGGTACTTAATGTTTTGATTCTTAGAAAACTTATCAATTTCTTCCTGTAATCAATTTAAGCTTTTACGGTAATTTGACTTATTAAAGAAACAAAATATGTACAATTTGAGGGTACATATTTGGCGGTGAGTATAAAATTTGGATGAACGAAGTAATCGCAGAATACAAGAAATTCATGAGAATTCAAGGGAAAAAAATAATAATTTAGATAACTTGGAAAATCAGGAGGCCTAGAATTTTTTTTGGGTAATAAAAATATTCTTCATAGTAAATATAACAGGAGTTAAGATAAATATATTATGATTCAAGTATCCACTTGATGCAAAGTATTATAGCAAAATGTACTTGGTGAATTTAAAACCATTTATTTATTGGGTATGTAAAAAAATTTTGAATAAACGGTAGAATAAAATTAATGTTTATTTATGATGGGTTTCACATTCCTAATCGCTCAGTGACAGTAAAAGACGTAATATAAACCAAAACCCTCCAATTCACTAATAATCGAAGAATCGCATAATTTTCAAGTAATGGATGAATTTTTAAATAATTTTGATAGTACACTGCTACCACACAATCAACTTTTCGTCTTCATTTCCAAATCACACCTCAACGCACTACCGTCAACGATATATCTCCGATCAAGAAATCGATAGCTCTATGAAGAAACAAAAAGCAGAAAATCTTGTCAGTACAATGCAAACTTAAAGGTAATAGATACATATGACAATCGTTGTATACATGAGTATGTAGAAAAGTACAACAAAGATGTATTAGTTAAGGATTATATTGATAAGTTTTTATTGATACCAGAATATTCACCGACCCTACCCGACGAGAAAGATTTGGAAAATAGTTTAATTCTGAATCATAATTATGGTAATTAATGTAAATATTTCTTTTGTTACTTCCAAATTAACTATGCCAAAAATTTTAGCAGTGATACATATAATATAGGTATGTTCAATCCAAAAGGAATACTGACGCGCTTTCCCGTCAACGTTAGTATCCCGTAGTCACCGTATCCCTGCGGACTCCGTTTCCCGTACAGTGTTGCCACAGGTGCATGGAGGGCAATGAAGCTCAAGGTATACAATGTGTCTATTCCTATTATGCTTGACAAAAGTACATTGCACATGCATATGCAAATAACTAGCAGCATGTAAAGCTAAGCCACACTCATATTCTGTAGGATTCTATATCAAGATGTCTATTTAGTCTTTTAATACTTATAAACTATAATAAATAGATGTGCACCTTTATCTACTAAATAGACATCTTGATATAGAATTAAAGGTTTCACAGTATGGTATGTTATCGTTAAAAATATTTGCTGATTTCTTCGAACTCAAGAAGTTTTTTGTTTTGGAAATACCAAAATGCCACTTTACATAGCAGTACATTTCAGAAACAATATTTGCTAATCAATATAAATAATATTATATGCGAGTTTCTGAAAGGTATGGCATTAGAAAAATACATGTTTGCAGAATGGTATTGCCATACATTCTCTGTAGCTTGCTATAAAGTAAGAACTGAAGTCCCTAAAAACTTTACCGTTAAAATTATAAGCTTTTTTGTAAGAGAGCTCAAAAAGTAGCACCGCTATTGCAATAGCGTACACATCATCTGAAAGAGCGTTATTTCTTTAGTAGAATAGGGTGATACGAGCTCTCTAGCTAGTCTAGTGCTCATTAATTCAGATGAAAATCGATAGCTTGAGTTTTCTTGAAGTCACATTCTAGGGTTTTGCCAACACCAAGCAAGCAATAGTCTAGCTAAAGAGCTCGCATCACCCTATTCTACTAAAGAAATAACGCTCTTTCAGATGATGTGTACGCTATTGCAATAGCGTTGCTACTTTTTGAGCTATTAGGAGGGAAAGTGAGAGAAAGTTTCTTGTGAGTTGATTATGCACCACCCTGTACATAATTAAAAATACTGTATCAGAAACGTTTAAATACTGTTCAAAATGTCACCAAACTACAAAATAAATTATCTCTTGTCATCGAGTATGTTTTTACCTCTCGAAAGATGTGCCACACGAAAGGTTTTCCATTAAAAATTTATTTTGACCTTTGACGTTCCCCAGAGGGGACCAAGAATAAATAATGTGAGTAATCATTTTACCCTTAATTAAGACAGGCTTTAATTTAAATCCAGCAGAATTTCTTACAAAAAATTATTTTTTTTTAAAAATCTCGATTTCAAAATTTCAAAATATTTTTAAAAGTTGAAAAATACGTTTTTTTGCAAAATTCAAAAAACACCCCGAGATAAACTATTTCGTGATTTACCCAGAAAGTTTCATCTAAATCAGTTGAATAGTTTAAAAGATACAGCACTTTCCGATTTTACGCTTATTTTCATTTTGCCGTTGACCTGTATTGAAATAATTTTTTTCAGTATAGTAAATATTCTTATAATACCTGTATGCAAAGAAAAACACATTTGAAATGCATTTTTGAGGACATCAGGAAAATCACTTACCTATATCAAATAAAATCTGTCAGTAACGTTCACTACGTACACGTGAAGTCATAATATTTGAATATAATAATATATGGGAATATTCAGTTTTTAATTTCAATGAAGAAAACAGAAACAAAACATATCTATTCCTTTACAATTGTTGTTACCAATTATATATAATATTTTCAGGAATATCAGAATGTCAATAATATAACCATAACACAAATTATCATACATTATAAAAAGTGTTTAAACAGTAATATTTACTTTACTACATGCATGCATCTTACATCGGCACTTTTACACAAGCATATACATATATACATATATGTACTTCCCACATTCAATCTTTTACAAACAGCCAGCTTCCACCCAAGAGGAGTTAAACCTGTCCATAACAATTCCAAACAAAGTAAACCTACACAATAATATTTCCCATCTACTTTCAGCCTATCGGCGATAATCAGTTTCATGACGAATCAAAACGCTCTTGTTATTCCCCCATTTCATGACAGATTCCATCAAAATCCAAGGACTTTAAATCCTAGCCATAGTTTTTTATTACTATCAACTCTAAACTAAATAACTTGTATATGGGTTGCTATAAAAGAGGGTGCAAAATATTCCAATATATATTAAAGCGATGTTTTAAAGAAAAAAATGCAAGAATATTTTTTCTCCATCTAAATAGTCATCATGTGGTGTACCTGAACATTTTTCATGCTGTGACAAACCATATTATCGAATGTGCCGTATATGTCGCTTCCCGTTTCTTGCTGCAAATGCCGTAAATTTAATTGCGGCATTCCACAAATGCTCGTACTTTGCGTGTGTGTGCGTGCTGAAAGTTGGAAAGAAATTTGGTTTCATCACAGGGCGGCAGCGTAATTGGTAGGGGCTCTCTCTCTCTGCCATTAAATGCTATACATGCATTCAGTTTGCACTCATGTCTCATTTAAATATTTTTATTCGCAGTTTAAAGCCATTCATGAATTATATATGCAGCTCAATTAAACAATTAATACATTATTTCCAGATTCAACTGTATATTCTTACTACAATTAAATATTTAAATTTTTTGAGATATGAAAGTGAAATAAATTTTATTTTATATAATCATAATACAGGACTGAAGACAGAAATGATATCATTAGAGGTCTTATGCTTCATTTCTTACAGCATCATAATTGATTTATGGATCGATGAGACAGGTGTTTTCGTTTCATAATTTAGGCTTAGGGTGTTGAGACCACAGGGACAAGGGGTTGAAAGAAAAAGTTACTCTGGCTGGAGGGGTCACCACACCCAAAGGCACATTTATTTATTTTTCTTGGACCTATTAATCACTCACATTGGGTTAAGTTTCTCCTTAAGTAATTGGGTTAAGGAAGTAAGTAGTTCTCCTTGCACAAACATTTATATGCATCATTGACAGGTTCTATTTGTTCTAAGTATTAAATTCAGAATCTTTTAGATTGTGGTTTTTCATATGGAATTTCTCTAACATTGAACTTGACGAATAATTAATTTTTCCATGTATAAAGTTATTCAAATTAGCATATGACAAACAAAAATAACTGTATTATGTTGAAAGAATTACACAAAAAAAACAATCATTGGGGCAGCGAAAAGTTGTATGTACGTGATATATTTGTTGCAATCATTTTGTTGAAAAACGGGTAATAATTATCATTTTATTGTGCATAAATGTACATGTGTTAACTGTTGCAAGGAACATTTCCATGAGCTTAAGCAATTTAATTTATAAATAGCAATTGCAATATTTATTGCCGAGGCTTGCTTGGTGACACTGTTTTACAATTCCATAAAATATAGATGAAGCGCGGTGTCTTGCATAAGACTCACCTTCATTTCTGTCAGTTTAGGTACTTTTACGTGAATTGGGCGGAGAACATAATATTTGAACTCTATAATATATGAAACGCTATATTACTCAATACGTTTAAATGGTATAATATTAATAATATTATTGATATTTATTTCCTTTCCAGGACGTACCAATATACAATATATGTGTTATAATGCATGTATCAAGAAACAGAAAGTGCCTGAATTGAAAAAGGAACTTTAAGTTCTTTCCTTGTTAATTCTGACAGTAAAACAAAAATCCTATACTGGCCATATTCCACACTTCAAGAGAGAAAAGCTATAATTTGTTTTAATATAAAACTAGTAGACATAAAAACATTGTGAGCACATTGCAGATATTTATCATATATCAGTCAACACGAGAACACAATACAAGAAATAACCCAACAGATCATTAAATATTAACACTCATCAACAATGTAATTGAGTAATTAACAAGCATAAAAGTAAAGGTTCGGTATGTCGTCTTTCCTAAATAAAAGAAGTTTCCAAATGGAAATCTTAGCGTTCGAAATGAACGAATATGCATTCGTGTGAAGCGATTTCCATTAATATCTGCAGCCCATAATTTTGTAAACTCAATAGAATTTGTGTTTGAGTATGCTCCCTGCTTTAAAGTGACGTATTCGCAGACGAAAAGAATGACGGTTAAAATTGGCAGTATTAAATAAACAGGCATTCCAAATATTGAATACCCACGAAAAGTGCCAAAGATACTAACCAAATGCATGATCATAATACTTCCAAATCCAAATGACAAGACGAAACTTACCATTTCATTTACAATTACATTAACCAGATAAAATATTGGGTAGATTTTAACTGCAGCAACCACGTCCAACTTTCTTTTCATAACTTTTCTCGGGTGCACCAACAGCAATTTTGACAAAGTCGAAAAAGAATGAATATAAAATCCTAAAAATAGCAATATCATATACGATGATAAAACTATAAATGTCCCAATAGCCCATATTACATTTGAACATAACAATTTAGTGCAGTTAAAATAATTATTATTTTTGAAAGAGATTGCATCGAGGAACGGAGAGCATGGATGTTCTTCAAGTATAAATACAAGAAGTGCCAAAACAGAAGGTGACAATATAATCAAAGGGGAAAGAATGAAAAGAACTCCCAAGATGTCCAGTTTTGTGTCTCTGGTGGCTAAATCTTGTTGAAAAAATCCTGTAAAAATATAAAGCAAATTGGTTACTCCACGTAGCTGAAATTGTTTTCAAAAAGAATTAGCTTCTTCTTAACTGAAACAAAACTTACTTGAAAATTTCTTCTCAAAGGAAATGTAGGCATTGAAGATATATAGAATGTCTCGGAAAGAAATGGAAACGATGTGGAAATTGTCCAGAAGGCCAATTATCAACCCAAATTCAATGTATATCATTATTAGGGTCAAAAAAAGTCCATAAGGAGGCGGTGAGTAGAAAATTTGAGTGAACAAGAAAATTGTAGTATACAAGAAAGCCAGAAAAGTGATAACATTCAAAATGTACCATAAATGAATTCGGAATCGATTTTTAACTATTTCATATTTATTCAACGATTTGTTAAATGTGAACGGACCATGATAAATTCTGTCACAAATCGCAAAGTAGCGTTTGAAAGCTGAGCGTATTAGATGTGTACTCATGTTTATAACAACAACTAAATGAATACCTATAGCGAATTCGTAAAATAATCTTTACTAGAACTAGTATTATGGATTTGCCAAGTTTAATATTTTTTAATCTTTATTTTGTTTTTCTCTGAATTTTATTGCTAAAATTTATATAATTGAACCTAAATAATAAAAAGTTAGCAGCTACGAAAAGCTTACTTACAAAACGAAAGTTTTGCTACGAACTATATAACTGTCTGTTTCGACTCTTCGAAAATTTAGCCGCACGGATTGCAAATTTGTGGCTAAGTCGACTTGCTATGCATGATATATATAGTATGTAAGCTTATTTTTGTTATACCTCATTTATTATTAAAATTAATATATTACAATTCCCAATATATATGAATATTCTCTTCATATATGAATATTCTCTTCATATATCAATATTCTCTTCAGACCTGTTTATTCCAGATAATGAACAGCAAGTACTCGTTGTCGGCTTTTATTAATTGTTTTATTTTCGTCCCTCTAAGTTTGTGGTTTAAATCGTCGTCGTCGAAAAACGTCGAAGCTGAAATGTCTACGTACTAAAAGTAATTGACTTTAAGAACAGTGAACAATAGTAGGCCTACTAAGAAAGGTTTTCATCTATTTATATAGACAAAATATCGTTGGCTTTTGTACATGAAACAGCAAAAAAGAAATCTCAAATTCTCAAGATAAATTTTTGTTATTTTACAACGAAGTAATGGCTGTTTCAATTTTTGAATATTTTATTTTAGAAATTTCATCTTTAATACAAACGAGCAGGTTATTTATGTTCTTCCTAAGTGTATGAATTCCCGTATCCAAAATGTTTTTCAATAATTTTGCGAGCCACTGTGTACATTTTGTTTTATACATTAAAGGATATATATGCCGCTAATTTATTCCTACGATAAGTCCCAATCAGAAAATGGTATCTACGCTAAGTAGTTTTATTGAATAGCCTATTGCATTTACCATATCTTTTATTACATACAATTATTCAATTTCTTCCCAAAAGCCAGACCCGTATACAGAAGCACGTGAAATATATATAATTTTCGCATACTATATTATTATATGTATTAAATATTGTATGTGTGGGCCTTTCTAAATTTCCATATGCAATGTTATAATACATAATACAATGTTCCTAAAAATGTTCTCACATTTCATGAGCTTATATTCTACAATAGCATTATCTATCAATATAATTTATATTTATTGCTTCAAGCCTGGCGACTTTTGCTCGCTATTTTGCAATACCACGAAGTAAATGAAACGAGCTTTCTTGTCCGCTAGGCATGGACCTTCATTTGTGTGGATTTAGGTAATTTTCTGATATTGGGAAATGTTTGAACACCGCAAAGATATTATTTATATTCTTTAAATTTTTGTTATTATTCGCGTGTGTTTCCCTTTCCCTTCCCTGGTTTGACTGCCAAACGGCTTCCTGGGCTTCAGCATGGAAATATATTGTAATGCATATAGGAAAAAGTGGTTGAATAGTTAATGAATTAAAGGTTTTTTTATTTACTTCTAAATTCTAACCACTAAAATACTATGATCACCTAAATTCATATTCCAACGGAAAAAATAATAGTTAGGATTACTTGGAAAATAATGTACATAAGGAGACGTAGAAATTTTTCTTGTGGTAATAGGTAATATAATATTCTACATAACTTAAAACGTGAGTTAAGATCAATATATTTTGATTCAAGTATTCACATGATACAATGTATTATAGCGAATTGTACATGGTGAAGTTGAACCGTTTATTTATTTGGTGTGCTAAATTAACATCAGCATTTTTATGATGGATTTTACGTTTTCAATCGGACATAAAGTGAAGTCGAAATTTATTTTTTGTTATCCAGTACAGATGGTTCAACCAAAGTCCATCAAGTATATAGTGTCAACAGCTCCCCTCTTTTCTGTTGTAAATGGAAAAGAAAAAATACTAGGTACAATGCTATAATATTCAATACGTTTAAATGCTCAATATTATTGTTATTTATTCCTTTTACAGTCAATGTTAAATGATCATTTAAATGACAAACGGCCTAGTTTGGCGAAAATAACTATTATTATATTATAAAGCATGAATCAAGTATCTCAATTGAACAAATCGTTTTAAATTCTTTCATTACCCGAGTAACCATACACTGAAAAGTTACGTACGCAATTGGAGAAGCCTCATGGAACCGAGCCTGTGAACAAAAGACGTATTACGTACCAGTTTTCGTCAGTTTCCTCCATGACGTTTGTCACAGAAGAATCGGTACCACGAACGTTCCCAATCGGTTTAACGCTGATGCATCCATGACATACGTTTTAGGTTCCTATTGTCATCCAATTCTTTTGCTAAAAATTATATAATTCTACTTAAGTATACGTTGTATTTGGGAGTTATGAAAGGCTTTTAAAGGTGATTGTATCATTTCAGCGACTTATTGTAATAAGTTTTATTACAATATGGTTGGAAGTAACTGCGTGTTACGATTCTTCGAAACTTAGACGCATGGATTATAAATGGGTGCCTGACGACTTAGTATGCATGGTATTTAATCTTTTTTAGTTAGGTACCTCATTTTTTATGAATATTGTTTCATGCTAGTTAAACCTTTTATTCTTGGTAATGAAAAGCAATTTCTCGGTTTCGGTTTCATTAATTTTTCATTTCGTCCCTCTAAAGTTCGTTTTTTTAAGTCTGAAATGCTGCGTGGTTTTATATAGTAAATGACGAAGTATACAACAGTAGGTGCCATACTATTATAATATTCAATTTGTTTAAATGTTCAATATTATTATGTAGCAGTACGCTACATTATAAGAAGCCCCTGAAGTTTTGTGTATGTATGTATCTATCTATCTGAGCCCATGTTTTTCATATTTCTAGTCAACCTTTTTGAATTCTGTTTTCAGGATCGAGTCATGTGACCACTCAATAAGAAAACCCAGAAAAATGGACTAAATCGCCCTACCCTCTCCACCTCCTACCCCGCCCACTTTTCTTAAAATTCGACTTTTTTGCCATATTTTATGTGTAAATAAACCGTTACATTGCTACGCCTGTTTACAAGTTTATTTAGTTTAAAAATTATTTTCTTTAAACTTTAATATATGCAATTTTACTTATCACTTGTGTCTTTTTGGCAAATCATAAATGTATGATCAGTGACAATAAAGTCGGTATATATATCTACCTATTTCATTTCCCCGCAGTCATTTCAGACTTGAGGACATTCGAGTGGATATAATTTAAATATCCATATTTCTTATCTGAAATTTATTTTATCTAGTGATGTCTCACAAATTTGAAAAATTCTCCGAACTGAAATATGATATCCTGTTATTTAAACACAATTGCATAGATATTTACTTTATATTTTAGCAATTTTCCTACGTAGGTACATATATGCTGCGTCATACTGAATGAAAAAGAAAACCTTCCTGAAGAAATAAATGTAGTCAATAAATATTCAGGCACATAAAAAAAAATATTTTCGTGATCTAGGAATCTATGTATTATGTCCTGTATTTCTTTTACTGACTTATTCACAATTCTCCAACTACTTATCCAACCAATATTTTACAAAACACAGAATAAATTGCAAATGTTTCTCTGCAACGAATATTTTGTTTTTGATGGCTTAGAAAAAGGATTAGATTGTGCAGCAGTTTAGTATGTATGTCATATGTATTTCTAGAATCATTGCTGCTTAACATTTGTCAAATTTAAATTATGGCAAAAGTATGCATAGGTATATAAAAGAAAGGATCTCGTAAATAATAACCAAATTTATTTTTAAGTAACACATAATGACAGATTTTATTTGATATAGGTAAATGGAATTCCTGATGGTCTCAAAAGTACCCTTTTATGATGTTTTTCTTTGCGTGCAAGTGTTATAAGAATAATTAATAGGCTGAAAAAAATTATTTCATAACAGGTCAAAGGCAAAATGAAAATATTCGTAAAATCCGAATATGATATATCTTCCTAAATATTTAACCGATTTGGATGAAACTTTTTGAGAAAATCAAAGCGTAATTTATCTAGAAATGCTTTTTTGAAAAATAATTGAAATTTTGAAATCGCGATTTTTCAAAAAAATAATTTTTTGTGAGAAATTCTGCTGGATTCAAATTAAAGCCCTTCTAAAATAAGGGTAAAATGATTATTGACATCTAAAGAGATTATTGACATCTTGGTCCCCTCTGGGGTATCTCAAAGGTCAAAATAAGTTTTTAATGGAAAACATGTCGTGTGACACATCTTTCGAGAGCTATGAACATGTTCGATGCTAAGAAATCAGTTATTTTGCAGTTGGGTATGTCCTTGAACAATATTTAAAGATTTTTATTAACGGTTTTCAAACTTATATACAGGGTGGTCCAGAATGAACTCACCAGGAACTTTCTTTTGCTTTCTCTATTAATAACTCAAAAAGTAGCAATGCTATTGCAACAAAGTATACGCCATGTAAAAGAGCGTTATTTCTTTAGTAGAATAGGGCGATATGTGTCTGTGCCTGACAAAATGTGTATAAGTGCCTATGTTAAAGTTAGCCAGGAAAGCTGCTTAAAGAAATAGTTGTCAAGGCAACGTATTAGATTTAGCAAAACTTAACAACGCTGTCAATGCGCGTCAAAAAATCTGAAATGTTAAAAGAAACGTCA
>JAAAYG020032359.1:0-15062 GCA_009936455.2 Tomocerus minor
CTATTTCTTCCCTGTCTATTTGTATTGCTCGACATAAATTTGTGTTGTGGGTGTACTTTCATTAAATACTTTCTATTTCAATATCATAAAATAATCCATGGATGCTTCTGGGACTTTTTAGAATTGCGGCAGCCTTTTGCACAATGCCAATATATAATTTGCAAAAATATGTGGTCATACAATATTATAGCCAAAAAAGCAAGCTTTTTTTTTAAAAAAAAATACGCTTATTGTCACTAACATGTGACAATAAACTTAATAGCTGTGAGACATTCGTTTAAGAGCTGCTTAGTCACATAAATATATATAAAAACGATAAAGGGCCATTATGCGTTGTGGGTATTAAATGTAGTTATAGGAAAATGCTATATTGCAATTTTAATTCGTCGTGCGATTAAAGAAGGGTACCAATTCAAGGGTGCTTCACTTTGTATGATAAAAGACACTTTACTGTATCTTTCAGTTTTAAAAAGTTATTTATAAATAGAGGTACCTAGTCACCCTGTAGGGCTGTACTTATGCGTTCCAAATTCTTAACTGAAGATGTTGTCTTCAGCATAACATAAGCATAACTTATACAGATTCCCATCTCTAACACCGTCTATTCCCTATAGTTTATAGTATGTAGGTACATTTTATATTTGTAACTGAGGCAGAGGCTACCTATGAATCTACAAAAATTAGAAATGAAGTTGAGTGAGTGCTGGAGATAAGGTACACCAATTCATGATGGAGGCTCTGCCCATAATTCTGAATCTGCTGCTGCATAGACCACGTTCATTTTCTTCCCTGCTCCGTTCACATTTACCATTTTAGTAAATAAATACACGACAAGCTGGTGTGTATGGTCAATGTAAGTAAATGGGCCTTGCCCTTTGATAATTCTTGCTGTTACAAAGGGTAGCAAGCTTGGTATCTGCATTTGGACGAGTCTTTAATTCTATGAAAATAATATGGCCAAAGAGACAATGACAATAAATGGCATCTACTGAAGAGAAACCTCGAATTACTAAACATGATTTAAGAAAACTTAATATTATGTATTTACTAAGTCGAAAAAAACTCAAAACAGATACCATTCGGAGATAATATAATGTAATATGCAGTAGGTATATTAGGTATATTAGGTAGTGAACTTAAAACAGTCATAGATATAATGGCCGTAGTGAATCCAATAATTGTATTCTGTTGATTTACACACGGCTTCAGTACATTTTGTTTTCTTTTTGATTCCTTTTTAGTTGACATTTCTCTTTGTTTTTCATAAAAGGGTCTGTAAATGTACATTATTTTGTATATAGGTAATTTTCATTTGTTCGTTATTTATTAGAGAGATGCCTAAATGATATTTCCAGTAACGTACCTGATTTAGGTTGCTATAGATAGTGGGATATAGAAAGACATTAGAAGCAAGAAAACAAGGGATGGATGTAGTAAAGGAGGTTGTCGTATTCAGTGATCAGGTAAACGGAGGAGAAAAGTGAACATGAAGGAAGGTGACATGTAGAATTCATTATCGCATTCCCTATCTGTCTCTCGAGTGAGCATGTTAGAGCTGTAGGAGGTATGGGGACATTTTCCAGTTGTTGCTTAATGTATATTATGGAAGACACTTTTTTTCTGTCGAGTCAAGGCTCACTTGCTCTGTGAGCCAACTGGCGCACCGGAGCAGCTACACAACTTGAGCAAGAGGCAAAAGGGCCAAGCAAAGTTTCAGTCTCCACAGATCTATCCTCCTAGGGATCTTCAAATGCATTCTTTATTTAATGTCTTACTAATATCGATAACCAACACTAAAGTCCAAAGGACACAACATTTAGTCTATCCTATATGCACATCGTCTATTATATAGTGAAGTAAATACTAATCCATGCGTCTCTATAATGTCCAAAATGTCTTTAACCTGTTGCTGTTGCCCTGTCATATCTCTGTAATCCCAGATACATGTACATTCTGTTTATGTCCTCTCAAAATCTAGAAATGTGAAGGAGTTATTTCAAGTATAAATAGAGAACTGAGCAAGTGATGTCATAGTCATGGCGTGTGGTAAAAGTACTAAATTCTTTCCTTCCTTAAATGACTGCTTATAATTACAATAAGAATGTTGAAGACACCTATTTTTAGCATAACTTTGGCTTTGTAACAACACTTACAAAAGTTTTTTAGAAGGAGTATAACAAAAACAATTAGCAATTAACAAGGCTGATATTAATCACCACTTGTTAAGTGTGACTGTCTGTGAGTGTAGAGCAAATTCCCGTCTGACAGTTAAGCAGGTGACAGACTGACATACGAAGATAAAAGAAATTCACTTCATTCTAGTTTCCTACATTTCTAATGCATAGACTGAGTCTGAGTACAATTTAATGATTTTAGTGTATATCTAGCGAGGATGACTTTCTCTTCGAATACATTACGACTGTACTAAGGAACTCTTGGCTATTTTTTATTATATGCAAATGGAGACAGATTTCAGTCTCACTGTAGACAGTGATAACTTAATACATGAAAGAATGTGGTAACTGATTAATCCGCTTCCTTGCACATATAACACACTAGAATGAATGCAGGAATATTATGTCTACAGGAACAATCAATAGTTGTATTAATTACAATAAAAACTCATGGTAATATAAATACCCACTTACATATAAAAAATGATAGTTCAAAATAGATCAGATTTCTCAGAGTATTTTGAACTTACTTTAATGCAATTTTGTGTAAAATTAATAAAAAGAGTAGATACCTATGTCAAAAGACTTGTTGGTTTCTACACAGACGCGACGTGAGGAAAATTGTATGTGTTGGGTAAAAAGTAAAAATAAGGAAATAAGTTCTTGAGTCCTGTACTGGGACTGGGATTTGACTACATAAATATTATTATTATAATACCTGTAGACAGTAAAAAATGTGTGGAAAATATCCATCATATTAAGTAGCAGTCTCCTCTAGAATGATGAGTGACAAATGAGGTGAGCGGTTCAATGGTATTACCGGAGGCTGAGGCATTGTGTGTGCATTTCTTCTGTCCCACCTGTGCACCTGTAATAACTACTTTGTGTCGGACACAATAAGAAAATGACCATCATTATAGAATTGGAACGCTCGATTGAATAGCAATGTCTCCACGTCTGCCCTTTCACACCTTCCACTTTGTCTTGAGTTAATGCCTGCAGTGGCCATAAACCTATGCACACAGACTCCTAAATCATCATAAACATACCTACAGCTCAGACAATAATCGATACAATTTAAGAGTTTGGATGTGGTAGACTTTAATATTTACGACTATGAAGCTCTGGCGATTATGAGTTTATGAGCAGTGCTTTCATAACAGTATTAACAATATTGTGCTAGTGCTAGTCAAGTCCAGTATAGTTCTCGGTGTTGAAGGCTGCTGCCAAATATCATAGGTATGCTGCTGCTCTTTCAGAGTAAGCTGATATTCTTGGGTTGTTTGTATGAATAGCTCGTTTGAAATAATCCATTCAAATGCTTAATACGCTCAATGGATCAGTGAAGAAAACACCCACTTTCCAACCTTTAGAATATTTCTCATTCTTTTCCAATTTATTGTCATCAACAATTTATTTACTCGCATTTCACACTTCAAAATATTTAACCTCATCATCCTGTAATGCACAATGATTTAGAAAACATGAACATTTATTATATCAAATCATATTATGCTACTTTCCTTACCTTATATACTTATTGTCAGATACATAATCTCAATTTATATCCTGCTGACTGCTTTGCTACTCTTCGTTCGCAACTTCTGTGTACATTATTATTATCGATCTCTGTTATCGAGATATAATATTCAACTATGTCCTATATGTGAGTGTGAGCATTGAAATGAAACTTGAGATCGTTTTTATAGTCGCTCATGCTTATGGAATTTATGCTGCTGATATTTTAAAGCTTAATATTGAGATTATAGGTACTTGGCAATGCATAGAATCATATTCAAAACTTTTAATAATGGAATTTTTTATAAGAAATTGTTATGTAACATACACAATACAGTAGAATTTTACAATAAGAATATATGAAAACATTTCAATAACTCATTTTTCTTTGTGCATCAGATTTTTAAGGAATGATTTATTTTGGTAATTTCGATTCGCCTCATATTACATACAAAGTGACAAGAATTTTTTTATATTACTCCTTACCTTGCAAAATGAAGTCGCTTTGTGATTATTTCCGTGAAAATCGTTTATTAATTGTGTACTAATTTAGCGGGATGAATATATATAAAAATTTTGATCCAGTTTGTAAATTGATAACTAATTGGAGGTGGTGTATTTTTTCAGATGATGAATTAATGGATGGAATTGGTGGGAATGGCGAGGGAAGTGAAGATAGTCGGCAGGATTTGTTGACGACTTCATCCAGTTCTTTCTCAGTGCCTGTTTTGAGTGTGGAGACGATGGAGCAATCTGGTCCGATGCATTTATCATCAGGAAATACAATCCGGTTTCGGTGCGAAGCTAAAGGAACGCCAACGCCCAAACTAACATGGCTCAAAGTAATTTACTTATTAACGTTTTCATTGTGATTGCTATCACGCTGCTGTGTTTACACGAGAGCTTTTATTTTTACTGAATTTTTCCAAGGGGTTTCATTTGGTGGAAAGTAGAAGAAGAGCAAAGGAGTCTCTTCTTCTCTCCTACTCCCAGCCGTTCTGAATTTGCTTTAGTTAATTTTTTAAGTGGAGGCTCCTGTTGTCGTAAATAAAATGGAGTAATCCTAGAGAATGACTTCAATAATTTGACAGGGACGCTTTCTCATGTTAAAATGTAAATCCACATGAATCTGGTCTGTTTTTGTAGGATGGGAAACCAGTTGGTGAAAAGATATGGAGGACATCCAGCTGGACGCTAGTTCTTGATCGACTTACAACAGAAGATGCTGGCACTTACACCTGCAGTGCAAACAACAGTGTTGGTCATGTAGAATCTGCAATTCATTTGCATGTGACAGGTAGCCCATCAATTTAATAAAATCAGATATCTTACTCACAACATGTCGATATAATTTAAAGCTTGTTCACTTACCTGAGCATTCATGTCACACTATATCCCCACTTAATCCCACGGATTCTACGTAGCTCTGCTACCTCTCATTCTTTACGATAACACTTCTTCTACGCACTAGTCAGTAATTGTCCAAATTTTGAGTTACACACAACAAGTTAGCATAATTTAATTTTTTTTTGCAGACATGATTGAAAAGAGGAGACCAGAGTTGGCTGCTAACTACCCGAACAATACAAGTGTCTTAGTTGGCAATGAAGCTGTGTTGGAGTGTGTCGTCTTCAGTGGGTTTTCTTCTATGCCTCCTCATATTAAATGGTTGAAGCGTGTCCCCGAGGATCACAAAAGAAAGGCTCAGACAGGACGACATAGACACCGACTCCTTCCTGTAGAAAATCAACACGTTTTAGTTATACAGGTATGCAACCGATTTTCGCCTTTTTATTTTTCTCTACATTTTGATTATAGTTTGAATGCAAAAAAAATAATTGTGTAGGTGCATAGCAAAAAGAAGGTATTTCTACTTATTAAATTTTTTAACGAGGCAAATTGTTTATTTTTCTATTCTTCTGAGTAAAAAATTTAAAAATGAAGTTGCAATGAAATTTATTCACATTATAAAAAGACTCCTTTGTGTAAGTGAAGAATGTATTAAAAATTGTTTGATTATAGGAAACTCATGACGAAGCAATTCACATAAACGAGACGCAACTGAACGGAACATTCGTGAGCAGATTGATATTCTCACGAACGTCGTCGGAAGATGAAGGAGTTTATATTTGTCTTGCTACCAACAATGTGGGCTATACTTACAAAGAAGCTCGTCTCACTGTTCTTGCAGGTAAAATTCCTTAGCCATTTCAAACAGAAATACTAACTCTGTGTCTATATGTATGTACAATATTGCATTGTGCTCACTTTCTGCTGAGGATCACAATGTTTTCTTTGTGAGCAATAGCACAATAAAACAAAATTATGCCATAAGAGCAGTTTTCTGTTTAGGTAAATGATGAGAGCTCGTTATTTCTTTTGTGTTTTAGGAGCGGCAATTGTAAGCAGTGAGACTTCAGTCATCCCCTTCCCTGTTATCGTCATTGGCATGTCCATTGGCATCGCTTTGTTGGTAATTGGAGCAGCGTGTGCATTACGAAGACACCAAGACGATCAACCGAAGCAAACCAAGTCAATGAAACCTCGGAAACTCTCGGCACAATCCATCAATTCCTCCACTTATCAAAATCACGGCTATGAACAAAGGCAGCTTTTGGTGTCGACGACAACTTCCACAAATTCCACGTCGTCCAGCAATATGCTGTGCCAGTCAAAGCTCGTCTCGTCACAGCCAACAATAGAAATTGCCATGTCACAATGCTCCTGCTGTGGAAGACATTCTTCCGAGATTTCAGCCATCAAAACTTATGAGCAATGCTGCGAGAACACTTTCATGACCTCCAGAGCTCACTCCCTCCAATGTGGACACTGGACATAAAACTTTTTTTATAACTTATTAAAATGTGTGCAGTCAGTTATTGTTGTAGCTAGCAGTAATGCCATCTTTGAATATTATGGCACATTTTAAATGTTTGACATAAAAACCTGCGAGACTTGTAAATTATCTTGTACTTTTATAATAAATATTTGTGATTATACGCTGAATTGAAATCCTCGCTTGTATTTTACTTCTTAATTCATGGTCATAGTTGCATTTAATAATCAAAGATCAATATAATGCTAATATGACATTAACAGTTAGATAAATTGACGTTGCTAATTCTAGACATCTAAAGAATAGCGTCATATCTAAGAACCAACAATATTTACTTCAATTCAAGAAATGCAATTAATTTCAAGAAACTTTAGGGAAACAGAGACAATGAAAATAAATATACACCCATATATATTTTTGGGAGAAAATCAAATGCATTGGAGCCAAAAACTTGGATTTGTAGACAAATAAGGAATTTAAATATCCTAATTTTCTCTAAAGTATTTAAATTCTAAGATAAATTTGTGCAGATAGTTATATATTTAAATAAAAAGTATAGTGTAAACAGGTTCATACATTAAAGTCTAAGTAAGATGAGACTAGGTTGCACAGGTTTAAGCATTTATCTGTATCAGTTTCCATTTATGTGACAACAATCGGTGATGTGGACAGTGAAGCTTTGAGCAGTTAATTGATATCTTCTCCGTAGACGGAAACTAGTGTGATGGAGGACATGATCATGGCGATCGTTAATGCATATGAAACAGTACACGAAATAATTTGTGCTGGTAACCGAATGGAGAGAAAACAATTTATTACAGAGAGTATAGGGAGAATGCCCAGTGTTTATGTAAAGTAGATAGCTCAGATAAATTGGTTAGGTACATCAAGAGTCTACTCTATCGTGTTTACCTGAGACAATGGAAATGTTATAAGAATGAAATAGGAGCTTTGGAAAGTGCTAGCTAGATAAGTTACGTAAGAATGAGTGAGCATCACCTTTGGTAATTCTTACCTGTCTTGCTTGATCGACAAAGGAACTGAAAGGGAAGAGTGGAGTTGCAGGATTCGAAACAAAAGATAAATGCAATCTTAATGTTTAAAGGCAAGAAGGGAATTCTGGAAGTGGAAAGGGAGATAGAGGGAGATATATAGAGTGAATGGCAATGCTCATCCAATGCCATGTAAAGTAGTTTTGTCCTGCGATGACATGAACAGGGAAATACAATAGCATGCTATACTTACGTAGGTAATAATAATATTATCTGAAGATGGGCACTACGTATCTCTTGCCTTTGTAAATACGTAACTATGTCATGCATACCAAAAGCTAATCTGTGTCAGTAATACAACAACCTGATGTTATAGCCTTAAAGGCTAACAGTCTACTTCAGGCACACACACCAGATCAGAATTATAGCATTTGTGTTGTCACTCTCTCGCTCTCACAACCACTGGAAGGAAGGCAGAAGGTGTTTCTCGGAATGGACACTTCTACAAGAAAGACTGGAGATCGGAGACAAGAAGGACTACAGTCAAATCACATCACAGAAAATAACCCTTAGGCTAGACATTAAAACTAACGATACTCGAAATTTTTCCACTTCTTATCTACGACGACATCGTGAAAGCAACCAAGGGACAACTCAGAAAAACATGTCCTTTTAACGAGACTCATCGTTAGTTTAACAGCAACTGATTTCTTCAATGATCCTTTTCCTACTCCTTTCTTCCTATGCACACACATATTTTCTAACTGCTACATAGGTACCTGCTCTTTGTTTCCCACATCCACCGAGCAACACAACCATTTATATATTTTCATTGATTTCCCTATCTCCATCCTATTTCTCATTTTTATATTAACTCCTCTCCAACATGACAACAACCAACAAAACCTCTTTCAACTTGCTCACTGGTGTCACTGCCAAGAACATTCTAGTAGTCTACGCTTCATAACTTCATTCAACCTGTTATTTTGACAGCAAACAATATTATCTGCAAAAACATTAAAACACAAATTCAGTCACATATTTCTAATAAAATTGATAGCTACTAATCACATTGGGAAATTCTTGATCAGATTATAGAAAAAATACACTGTCAACATACATATGCACACAAAGAAATTTTCTGTTGTAAAACCTGTAATAACCATATTTAATGTTAATAAATACGCTACGCTTAAGCCAAAATTATAGCCTTTTCTACATAAAAGCACATTTTCATACTTTTACAACGATTTACAACTATAAATACTAGCAATTAATCCTGTCATTACGTCTTGTGGTATTATTTCTTCACAGATGAAGACACTAACATATGTACTCATTGACAGAACTTTTAGTTTCGTAACATCGTCGTTTTGTAATTTCAAATTAAGGTATTTTAAGTACCAGATACCCACTCAAGTTTAAGATACCCTATTCATAACCAATTTAAAATTAAACTACTCAGTAGGATCTACATAGTAATATGTAAATACACTTTTCAGATGAGAATTATTTCATGAAAAACGCAATAATTTTGCATGCTAATATGTTTTTAATCACAAAATTAAAAAGCTATTTTAATTAAAAGCCTTTTAAATTCTGTCGTTAGAGCATATCATTTTAATTATATCAGGGCATTGTGTTTATTTTGAGACACCGAAAACTTTGTCATCTAAGTTGTATTCATTTTATTACCATCAGTAAAAAAGGGGTTACTACCGGCAATACGAATTCGTATTGTAGGCTACCATTTTTAGAGGTTAATGGGAGCCCTGAAATCCCGGACCAAGTTCTTTTCATCCATGTGTCACTGCTCATAAAGAGTATTTATCTTACAGAAATTAGCATTTAAATATTTTGAAACTTTTAATTACTTAATTCTTGAGTAAATGAACAAAAGGTAAAATAGTATGACGATGTTCTGTCTTTACATTTCCTATTCAAAGCATAATGGAAACTGATTATAATAGTGTGAAAGTACAAGGCAGTGCGAAGTACAAATATATCTATTTAGGAATAGGAGTAATTGGCACATAATATCGACATGAGCTAGAGTTTCATAATATCACATTGAGAAACGTGAGCAAATAACAAATTAATGTAAAGCAATTGTTTAGTCCTTTCGAGGAGTGGACCTGGTTTTGACTGTTCTTATTTAGGGTAAAAAGGCAGACGTAGTAACCACTCCGATATTATAAGGGTATTAGTATTAAACAATGTAGTCAGGTATCCCCATTTGTGTGTGTCCTTTATACATGCGTAACTAGTTAACTAGACTTTTTACATGTCAAAAAATAATGTTGTAGATCTGTTTTGTTATATTTTTGTACATAGAATATCACAGACACAGATGTAACATGGCATACTAAGAAATAATATATCTTTACAACTGGTTACAGATGGTAACTTAATACTGAAATTATAAACTATTCCTTATCATGGTGTGGCTACTGTTGTAGTATGCAGGGGCATGAGATGCATCATCATATGCATGAACCATTGTTATTATTGTTTAACAATTCTATTGTTCTTGACTACAACGTAATTCACTAGGAAAGCATTACAATTAGGACATCCTACAATAAAGAGTCTTTCCAAATTCCAAACCAATAATGGTTATTCATGACTAAGTTAATACTTTTTTGCTTAAAAACTTGTACTGAATTAATAGTTAATAGTCTCTAACTTATAAAAAATTAAAGGAAAATCTAGGGAAAAAACCTTACTGTAGAAAATAATATTTATCCCCTCTTTTATGTACATTAGGCATTTAACTTACCCAGAAATATCTTTATACTTATCATATATGTGACTTTCATTTTAGATCTACTACGATGTATGCTAGCTATTAATTAATTTCAGGAAGGTTTTATTATCGGTATTAAATACTGAAATCATGGAGATTCCTATTAAAAAATGTGATTTTTGCTAGCTATATACCAAGTGCAGCATACTTACATTCAAGCAAACCTAAATAATAAATAATAAAAGTTTCGGTTGCAGATTTGCTTAAACCTTCGCACTTTGTCAGTCAGATGTTAGAAAATGTTTGCTATTTATGATCTGAGGTTATGATACAGTAGTAATTTGAAGGCAAATTCACGAGGATTCAAGCCCACAAACTGAACGTGAACCTCTTCTGTATTTGTACCTCTGCTGGATAATAAATGACTAGGAAAGATATGGCTTGACTTGAATATTTAGGATACCGGAAAGCTCTTCTGATATCTGCTATGGAGATAGCCACAGATGTATCTTTAGTCACTGAGCAGTGCATTACAGTGTATACAGAAGCAGATAAATAAAACATAGTGCATGGAAGTGGAAGTCTTCACAGAAATTCCCAATCAACCGGAGCAATAAATAAACACACAAGAACATGCAATTTAAGGAGCAATAAAATTTGGTCGGTTTTTCGTAATAGAAAGAAACTATCATCATAAAAACATTATTCATTGAAAAGTGAATCTCAAATTGAGCTTTTTTTGACGCTGATAGACACACTTTATTTACATTGTCATGTTTTCTTTCAGTTCCTTTAAGTTATTCAATTTTATTTTTAGATAATATGATGCATGCATTGTAGGTGTATGAGTGGGTGTAGACACGCAATCGTGGGTTAAAACAGTTCATAAATAATTGAACAACAAAATAAATGGAAAATATTTTAGCAAAAACAACAAAGCCAGTAGCAGTCTTATACCGACAATACCGAGGCACATTTCAAAATGAAATATTTCTTCATATAAGATACCGAAAAAATACTGAAATTGTTTATATTTGGATTTTGATAGAACCTCTATTAGAATCTTTACTCAGTTTATGAATACAAGCTCCATCGTAAATCATGGAGGAAGATATATTCATAAATTCAAGGCACAGTAGATATTTGGAAGATATTTTACAAATAAAAGCAAATCAATATGCTATCATATAGTTGCAAATTTTTGGATAACCGTAGTTAATAATATAACCATATGAACATTCTTTCTTGTATCAAAAATAAGCCTTATTTTATTCGTATTAATTTTAATACATTTTCGGTATTCACTATTAGATTAGGAAAAGAAAACTAGATTTTCCTTCGGCTAGATACGGCAGCAGCCAAAAAGGATAGAATTACCTAAAATACTACGGAAAAATGATTTTATAATTAGTTTATTTGTATCGTCTTACATAAAGTTCATAAACAGGGAATGTTGTAACTTTTTATTTCCATATGGAAGTTCTTCGTTTGATAAGCCATTGATGTAAGTTTATTAATTCTTCTGCATAAATAAAACAGTTGCATGCATTTGAAAAAATTCCATTCGACTTCAATCCGAACATTTTTTATTGCAATGAAAGATAGGGAAGAGACTTTGCGATGAATTTTTCTTATTTCTTGATTTGTGGTGAAGCTGAATTTTCTATGCCCAACTCCATCCCCAGAGATGTATTTGCACGAAATGAGTTTTTTCTCTTACTTTCTAGCTCGACAGAGTGGTGAATTCCCCCATCCCATTTTTACTTCAGAAATTGGTTAAATGACTTCTTTCACGCTTACCACAATCATTGCCGAAGCATAATTCATGGCAATAGGAATGAAATAAAGTCAAGTCAGACTTTTTCCATATTTTCATAGGGCATTGCATTACACTCTTCCTACTCGGCGCATATCATCAGTCAGGAACAACTTCTTTTTTCAATGTTATTCTCATTCACTAACTTCTACACTGACTACGACTTAACCAGGAAACGGCGAATGACTGTTTTGCATCCTTCAGATGAGAAATGCAATATTGGTTGTCAAAGTTGATTTGGAAAGGCCTCTAACATATCCTCTAATAAGCATTGGGAAGAGCACTTACGACACTCCTTGAATATTCTATCATACATCCTATACATAAGATGTGTCTACTCTAATCTACTAATTGTGCAATCAGTTGTAAAATCAAATGCAACGCGTTTATCGTACAAAATTAGTTGCTGTCATCATCTAATTGTAGCAGGTAAATTAATAAATGTTCTAGGACTGACATATGACGCAAATAAACTGCTAAATGACTAAATGAGGAACGAGAAAATTTTGAGATTTAGCTTATAAATACTAATCCACTTTTTAAAACTTTGGTTTTGCTGACAATAATCAGTCTGGCAATTTTTTCATTGAAGTAGGGATATATAATGTAATAATGAAATTGCTCGTAGAAATTTTTATTTTATCAACATGGTTTTTATTGAACATCGGACATACTTTTTAAACTTCTGATTGTTAGTTACAAGTTATTTTCTCTATAAGTCCAGATATATTTTTCTGGATTCGAAATTTTGAATCTAGTTCAAAACACGTTTAGATGATACCTAAGTGATGGTGTAGAATTTCTAAATTGTTTGAATTACTTGAGATGAATAAATTCATAATAATATCTTCGTTGCAATGTTTCAATTATGAAGTTGGTGTACAATATTAGAACGACACTAGAGATAAATTAAGAGTCGTTAATCCCTTGCTGATGGGGAAAAAGATGTTTGATACTGCCCTTGTTTATTTAGGTGCAGTACATGTTAACAATTATATATAATGGGATAACATTAGCATTCAGCAAGGCATTAAAATAGCATATCGAATTAGTTAAGGCATTTGCTCAACTCACCCATAAAATCCATAAGCATGCAAACATGGAAATAGAAATGTCATTTTCTTTCTCTGTCGATTTCACGGTGCCACTGTCAACCTTTCTTTTCGTCACGTTAAATTACACTAAGCATTTCTACAAGATTACCAAGGGACAGCAGTAGGACAAAATTATATACGCTTTGATAATTTCAGTCTTGCCAGAGCCAGACGTCCAAACGACAAGTGAGTCATGATTAGATTTGAGATTGTATTCCTAATGAACACCCTACAATTGTGCATGCAGTTTACTGTATGCATTAGTACTCTATTGTATTTAATAACATTATTTACATACGAGCAAAAATAGAAGTCAAGACACAGTACATGGTTAATAATTTGTATTGAAGTAATTAAGACGCTAATGTGTAGGTATATTTTGCTTGGAATAAGTAATTAAGCGGAACTTAATGGTAAATGAATAGGCTTTTAAGATTTCTCAGCTTCAATTTATTTTAATACTATCAGTACATCGTTTTATTATAATTAAATGACAGAATGCTAAAATGAATATTCAATAGAGTATGTATGGAGCGTTATGTTAATATTTACTTTGCCGTAGCTGACGTTCACAATGAATCCCTATGCACTTGTATATTTGTATGGTTATTCCCTTTCTCAGTTCATGTACAATACATAAAACAACATGTAAAAAGATTGTGACGTGACTTTGACTGAATATTTACAGGATAGGAAAAGAAAGATTAGTGATACATAATAGTCAGGACGTCATAACTATGCGTAATCTCCCACTTTGCTTACACTTATTAAAATACATCTCAAATGTATATTTTTTGACGATGAAATTTTGTCGTGCTAACAGATTAAGCTAAGCTCAACTCTTTAAGACAATAAAAGTTATTTGGAAGCGTTAAAATTTTCTTTAATTTATTATAGGTAATATTTGTTTGTTAAATGTCACACGTTTCTATAATCCTTTTCCCTTTTGGAACTAACATAATGTGTCCGTGGCTATCCCATTAATGAAAAGCAGGGATGATATTAGGACCCAGTACCACCAGCAATGATAGCATGGAGATTAAAAGGGATTATTTATTTACTAGCATAGCCACAATGTAGATATCAATATCGTATTTTTATATCTTGAGTGTAGGAGGTAGTTTATATAAAGTGGAGTGGAGATGAAGTGCCTAGTGCCAGGTCAGCCAGCATCATTCATGCGTACAGAATTGTAAATATTGTTAGGAAAGAAAGTAACCCGAAGTTTGACCGCGCCACATCCATAAAACATAAATCTAGAGAATGAGTTACCTAAGCGAGGCTTAAGGCTTGTGAGTCCTTAAGTCAGAATATCAGTCAGTCGGCAAGTACTTATGCACTGAGGTTTTCGAAAAGGACGTATCATATCACACTGCATCCATAATTCCACTGATATTATCTTAGAGGATTCATAGAAGAGGAAGAGATCATGACCCCGGCTCATTTTACCAACATCCAAAGGAGAAACAATCGTTTTTGCCTCATCCAGCCTCATTGTCAGTCTGTCTCCTTATTTACCACTTGAGGACTACTTATCGTCAGCATTTCTTTCCAAGCTCTTCTTTTAACAATCCCTAATTTATACGACACTTTGATACTTACACACACATAATATTAATAACAATGGCACCAATCCTTTTCCACAATGAACTCCTGTCCACTTGATCATGACTTTTAAGTTTATTGGGAGTCAAAATCAGTAATGCTTATAGCAGGTGTTGAAATCTCCCGGAAGTTTTACACTTCAGAAAGATAAGACAAAAAATAAATCTTAAATACATGTGTGTAGTCTTAAAAATGGGATTATTTACACTGTACTTATTTCTGACAGGAGGATTTCATAGTAACGTGTCTCCGTTTTTTTTTCAAGGCTTGTGAGTCCCTGA
>JAAAYG020032381.1:0-50349 GCA_009936455.2 Tomocerus minor
GGTAAATGTAAATCGCCAAAAAGTGTAGAAAAAATCATGAAATTCAGAAAAGAAAGATACATCTTTAACAATGTGCACTGAAGTAAGGTATTTTTAACAACTACCTACGTACATTTAATAATTAGTGACACTATGACTATTTCACTATCAAATAAACGATCTGTGTTTTATATACTAGACAAGGATGATAAGAAGCCTAGCTGTGTGGGTTTAGTGAGAAAATGGAAGAGGAAGCACGCAGGTATAACAGGTAACATGTATTTTTCAGGTAAGCCTAGCACAGCCAAAGGTAGCAAAGTTACTTTGCACAATGAAGCTATCGAATTAGGCTGATAGATTGTATTACCTACCTGTGCACGAGGGCAGATGTATGTATGTATGCGGAGGTAGAGAGAATAATATTCCGTGTCTTATGTCATGCCATTCCAAGTCATGTCATGTCAACTTGCAGTCAGAGGAAGGAAGCGACGTAAATGAACATTGAAATTGATGATAATATTCGTACGCAATATTCGGTCGTCAGAGAATGGCTCTTCAAACGGCTTCCTTTCTTCTTCTGACTAAATCCACGAGGCAGGCAGGCAGGCAGGCAGGAGCGGCTAGAAGAGAACTCTCTAGATATATCCAGATCAATACAGGTTGCTAATAATATTTGCTCCTTCTCCTTGCTTTCTTCCCCTTCTGCCTCCTATTACTGTCCTCGCTTCATTTCATTCATCCCACTTTCCCTGCCTCCAACAACTTTCACTAGCCCCTCACTCAACTTGGCCAACATATTTTGGCATATCATATTTATTTTTCTATGCTCTGAGGAACTGACAATGAGGGGATGGGGAAATCCTCGCTCCACTACTCCTCTCTCCATCTCTATACAATTACGTCTGTCTCATGTGCTCGGATCTGGAGACAATTTTCAATTTGACTGTGGGATGCGTGCCTGCAGTTTTAATTAAATATATACTCCCGCCTCCCTTTATTTACTTTTCAAAACGGAATAATATTTACACGTAAAAACTTTCCTGTGTTTTGCTAATTCCGACTACATTTCACGGCACTCAGTCTCCACTGTCTACTTATCATGCAGATTCTCACTCCCTACCCGCCCTGTACTTCTAGCCTTTTTTCTCACACAACCCGCCTTCTTTTTCAAGTGGAGCTAATAAATTAAAACGTCCGTAGTGACAGCCGTCCTAGACGAGATTCTCTTTTATTTATGACAAATCTGTTGATGTGCATAATATAATTAGCTATTATATTCCATCGAATCATTCAAATGTAGCACTATCTTCTACTAATTGCATCAGTATGTACCTACTACAAAAATTCTATTCCTCTTTTCTCCAGTTTCAAATATAAAATAGAAAGTCCAATAAAATAGACCGGGATGCAAATGTACAGCGTGCTAGTCCAAATTCCACACAGAGACTAAAACTCCGCTCTAATAAATATGTCTTGTTGGCTATTGCAATTTAAAACATTAAAGAGATATTATGTGACTGTAATCAGTTTCTGTCACGAATTTACTTCTTGTTTAGCATTCCAAATTCCAACGAACATATTCCACCGCTATTTTATGAAATAATTGATTTCATGTGATTTAGAATTTAAATTTCTTTCTCTAAGCTTCAGTTTTTTTTTACTTCCTTACCAGTCTGTATCATCAATCTGAATTTTTAGACATTTTTTTGTTAGGATTCATTCTTCCGAAAGACAAACACTTAAGATTTCTAATTTTTCATTGTTGGTTGAGTGCAGTTCTTTTATAGCATTGTTTCACTGAAGTAAAATTTTCAAAGGCTGATAGCGCTTCGGATAAAGAATAAAGAACAACAGAAAACATTTTTGTAATTTTTACACTTTTTCTAAATTAGGCTTAGGTTGTTGAGTGAGTTATCTGTTGTCAAATCATGTTTCACTTAATAAAAGTTGGGTTATATCCATAAAGTTGTTAGGAGAGAAGGAAAACTTGACTAGAGAAGAAGAGTTTATTTCTGACAGAGAAGGATTTCCTACGATATTATAATTTCTAAAATGCAGCATCCACTAAAACTCCATTCTCCACTTGGGTTTATCTGCGACAAGCTCATTCAGAATTCAAAAGCTTTGTAATATCGGCGGTGTTTGAGTCTTTGCCTACCATTGCTATTTGTAAGAGAATGTAATTCGCTACAAAGTGAGGTTATCTCCCATTTTTACACTGTACGAGCATATGTTTTATAATTGTTAGAATATTGGACTGATGGTAGATTATTTACAGTTAGAGAGCGGACTAGGAGGGAATGTTATTTTCTAGCAGTCACCTAATTAAATTAGTAGTGATTTTCACATAGAACTCCAATTTTGCTCCTCTTCAGTTATCAGAAATAAAACGTAGAAGCTCTTTTAGCGTGTAGGTTGCATCTCTGTATTTAACTAGTGACTAGTGGGTGGAGTTGTTTATTAGAACGGCGTGCTGTGTTGCTCTGGAGCTCTCCTAGTGTGCTAAATAAGTACAATCAAATAATGCTGATTGTATATAATGGGGCAAGTCATTGAATAAAGAGCCATACGTGTGCCGTGGTGTCTGCAAAGAGAAAGAGAGGTTTGAACAATTGCATTGTACGGAGGGAGATGTAGGTAAGCGAGGCACGTAGAAGAAGACCAGAACGAAAGCTACAGCCATTGCTGCATACTTATTCACCATCGATTTTCTCCAAGGGGCAGTGGTGATTCCAGTCGACACACAAAACCCTATATAGAATTTCAACTGATATATCCTTACATATTTCATACACTCTTCCCTATACACTCATATTGTTTGCCAATGGCTTTTTAGGAGCAAAACGTTAATCATAGATGAACATCGTTAGTTTTCAAATACGCATTCCTTTCTCCTATTCCATTCACCATTTAGTAGTAAAAATTTTATTCTTCTCAATCCTGCAAGGCTTCTCATTTAATTTCTCTGTCGTTTGTTTGAGATGCTATAATTCTCTTATTAGTTAATTGCTAATCTACTTAGTACCTACTAGTGGATGCCGAGATAGTTTTCTACTAATAGCATTTCTATAATAAAACTCTCGCTCTGCAGCTTTATTTACAATACGGTATAAACGAGCACTTCTTATAAGTTAGAAACTACTCATAAATTCCTCCTGATATAATTATGTTTTTATAGTTACTTATAATCATAATAATATGTTATGTTCAAATAAAATGCACAATATAATTGCAAATAAATGCCAACTCATGCATTGGTATTTATAGTTATAGTCTTACGACGTAGGTACCTATAGCTACGTTTTGTGACATCATAGTTGCTGTGATGTTAAAATTGTGCTGGATGAGAAAGTATGTGCATTGGTTTTGGCAAATGTCTCCACATGTTAGTCTCTGACATGTAATGCGCTAAATACTTATAATAGTGCATCATTAGGATGGTCATGTCATCAGTTTTTGGATTAGATTCCATGTAGAGTTTTTTGCTTGTTATACGTAGCTGGCTGTTATTGTTTTGCTAATTAAAAAACGGAATTAAGTGGGACTATTATTAGCCCTTTCCAAGTGTTGTGTGTATCAGGGAGAGTTAATTGCAGAGAACAGGGAAAACTCCAGTAGACAGATAAGATGTTAGTTAGTAGGCACTTTATCTCGACCTCTGGAAATCGATTGGGCTTCCAATTTACAGGATTTTGTGCCCGGTGGGGGGAATGGAGGGTTTCTCTCCTTTCACGTCGTCAGTAGGACTTAACCAAAACCTTAAGAATGTTATTTGCTATCGCAGTAGACACAAAAGACTCTTCTCGACTATCTCCAGTATGGATAGATTCCCATTGTTCATTTCATTAGAAGAATTCTTACAAATTGAAAGTGGACTCCTGTCATTGAGACTTCAGGATTCAGGTTATAATTTGTTAGGTTTGGTGGAATGGCTCTATGTGACTCTTATTTAATAATAGGATTCTAGAAATATAATAGATAATAAAAGAGAGGATACGAGATTTAGTGAGATGTCTTGACTTGAGTGAGGGACATGAAAGAAAAACTTCTATTCCATTAATGCTAATTGGTTATACTATAATAATTGTATAATGACAGGGATACCAAGTGTATATGTAACATGAATACGTAAGTCATTTTTATGTAACTGATATTTAATGACTCTTTCGAAGTACCTACGTAAAAATCAGAGGTTACGACAAAGCTCAATTTTAATGGCGTTTACGTAAGTAAAGTAAGGACGGCTATTTATTGGATTATTACGAGTGGTGGTAGGAAGGAGATTCGGTGACAACCCGTAGGTTTTCTAGTGCTTGTGTGAACAGATCTCTCCTCTATTTATTAGATCCTTGTTCATATGCTGACATATTATTTTGTCTTAGTCTTGAGCCAGAAGACTCAGAAATCCAATGTGTACAAGTAAAGACTGCTATAAAAACGTAGATTCTCAATGCAACTTGGCATCGATCGAAGTCGTCAACTGAATAAATAATGATGAAAGACACCGCATCTTTTCCAGCGACCCTATTTTCTTGCAATATAATCATTTTATTAATAGATGCAGGCTATAAGTCGCCCATACAACCTCATGTGTATTCCGCCCATGTACTTGTACGTCATTAATAATAATGCTCTTACACATATAGTATTACATTCTTTTTAATTTCCTTCTAACGTCACGTAGCGCACAATAGGTTATGAAACAGGGGAACATATCTGGAGGAGTAACTGCGTCACAAGAATGTACATTGTGATAGAAATAATAATATTATCTAATACTTGTAATAGTTACAGTAGTAGTTGCATCAATATGGATATATTATTGTTCAGTGCTTTATACTCACAACAACTAGAGCAAATGCATATTTAGCTATCTGTTGATGCTTGCATTATAATATTTTTCAAAAAAAATGTAATGCCTGGTAGTAATGCTACAGACAAATTATGTTCAGTTGTCCTCGTTGAATTGAGTTGCCCTGATGGTCATTTCTCATTTGTATATTCTGCAATAAATAGTCCCTTTGCTGTAATATAGCATATTAGTGCACAGCATATATGGATCATATATTATTTAGCACTTGCACAACACCATTTCTTCAGAAATATTTCTATATTGGCCTAGCCAGAAAATAACTACAGTGCAATGCCTTCATTAAATTGAATAACAAGAGCTGTTCTTCATTATTCAATAGCATGCAAGGCAGAACTTGATGTATTATAATTGTGGGTAGGTACGAAAAGAGCCCAAATAGCCGACACATCAAATTTCATAAGTATTGGCTCTAACAACAGTCCAAGTCTGTGTGGCTAAGGATAAGGCTCACTAGCGATTTTTAAAGTGCGCTCACCCTAAGAACGAATTTAAAATTTCTTTTTTGCTTTGAAGCTAGCTAATAAAGTAGGTAGGCACTTACTACTCAACATTTTTATCCTTTGCCTTGTGTGATCATACAGCCACAGCATTTTACGACAGGATTAATTGAGTGCATCTTTGGATTTATTATTGCACTTAAACAATAGGCCATGTACTTTAACTAAGTATAGTAGTCTAGCAGTCACTATATAAGAGCGAGGCAGAATATTATTAGGATTACAATTAAATGAGATTATTGCAGACCCTTTAAAACTGTAATTTTATGCCTCGCAGAATTCGCAATAGAAACGAACGATCTTTTTTAAAAGTCGATTTGCAAAACTACTTGCAAAAATCACTGGTTCCCACATCCTCACACTGTCCTCCGGGTAGAAATTTTATCTTTCGTTGAAATTGACGCTTGTTAACAGATTTTATTGAGGAGCATTAAATATCACGCAGTGCAGTGTATTCTTAAATCATGTCGCTCCTTTAAAAGTCTCTTTATTCCTACGGTAATTAATGAGTAGTTGGAAAATTTGACACGACTATCAATGCTAAAATGCCGTCAAGATAATTTATGAATTCTGTAGTTATTATCTGCGGTTTATTACCCGACTGTTAAACAAGGGATAGTCCCAATAAAAAGCAACATGACGTTCTTTGCGTTTCCCAACCCTTTTATCAGGCAGGTAAGAAGAGTATTGACCTCACCTAACAGAAACCAAATAAGTACCGACGTAAATATAAAAACACCTGTAAATTGCAAAAATTACTAAGCACAAAAATACTCAAAATATCTGCAAAGCATATTTATGCGGAAATGGATTAAGTATTTTGATGCTGGTAACTATTTATCATTGGACTGTGTCATGTAAAAATGAGACTAAACTGCTATATAATAGCTGCTATTAGTTAATTATTTATAACGCCGAAATTACAAATTATGTCTGCAAAAAAATTATACGAGCTCAAAAGCCGAACTAATCTTTTAGCTGTGAAGTTTTTTGGTGGTCTTTATTGCCGGCATAGAAAAATCGAATAATACTGACGTTTATATCCGATGGATATTGTTGTGTTGTGGCTGATATCGGGCTGGAAGAAAAAAGACGTTCGTGTCTTGTCATTAGATACTAACATGGATTTAAGCATTTTATTTAGTAGACTCTTCAGTGTGCAGATGCTAACTTTATTGAGGCGGATAGAAATGCATGCACCGTTCATGAAAGTCCATAAAGTCTCAATAGCATTGTTGCATTTGATTTATGTTCTAAGTCGGTTCGCTAGGAAAAGCGCAATGATCTTAATGTGCAAGTTAATCGCAAATAAAAAGAGCAATTGTCTTCCCCTTTCTAGTAGCTACAGAACCTTAATTAGCAGTTGAGTTGAGAGTTGCTAGTAAAATGCCTGTTGTTTGTCATGTTTTTACTTATTGCTTCCGTAAGATAATGATCCTAAGATAGCAGTACTAAAGTTATTAATTGTTGTGTGTCTGGATCTTGATGGTTGAAGCAGAGTGCGACGAACGCTTAGTGTTAGGAATGATTATTTAATGGCTGGTAATAAAGTTTTGACAGTTTTATTTAATAGATAGACGCTAAATCTACAGCCGAGCCAATTTATAGTGTTCACGACGGAATATATTTGCACCTCTAACCTAACCTGGAACTGAAATAATTATGCGTCTGTCTTCGTACTCGTAAAATATGAAGTAGCTACCTACCTAATAATATTATATCATGTTAGTTCATTTACAATAAGTTTGTCATGTCATGTAAAAGTTTGAGGTTGTTCTTTGTAACAATGGCCAAAAAATCCAAGTTGTCGCTACATCCATTTACTTAGTTGTGTGCATTAGTTGTAATGGTAAATGATAAGTGAGTGTAGGAATGGCTGATAGAAAAGCGGGTCCTATTGCATACAGCAAATGCAATAGAGTGAGTGCATCCGAAATATTTCACAATCTTCGGCTGTGGCAGTGCAATATGGAAGATAATAGGTTTTAGATCTTTATAAGTCTTTATTATTTCAAGGATTTACTGTTCTTATCGCTCCTGAATTGGCTAGGTACTTCTGTCTAGGATATTTCTTATAATATCATTACAGAATATATATCTACAGAATATATATCTGTAACTGGTTGGATATATATATACTGAAGACTGAGTGTACATGAGTATAACCAAAGATTATTATCTATTCCATTACTTCTTGTACTATCTGCTGTACAGCTACGTAATCTAACAGATAAAGTGAGGAGTAGAATTGTGCAGGGAATTACTTCATAGTATTTGTGTTTAAAAGAATTATCTCTGTGACTGGATACATTATTGCCCCACGCTGTATTAGTTTGAGCCTCCACATCTTAAACTGGTTTATTCTATATATAGCATCCTTGTAATATACTTTTTGTGAAGTAGCAGATATACCAACTACAATGAGTAGATGGACGATTAAAGATATTGAGGAAAGTTGGATAGACTTTAAAATGGGGAAACTGGAAAAATGTGCAAAATTTACAGGAGAAGAGGAAAGGGAGTCATGAGCTACTATCTAAGGAATAAAATAAAAATCAAATTTAGCTCTCGATGCTAGTGAATTTATTGTACAGAAGTTTCATGTAGCAAAACTGAGAAAAATAGACATCGCAGTAACTCAATTTTCTCGGAAGTAATTCTAATTCAAATAAAATTCATTCTCGGTACACATGCACCTAGTTACTATTACACGTGTTTTTAATTTTGAAGAGATACAAGTCAGCATCCAACTATATTATAAGCGTCATTGTAGAAATCGCGCTAGAAATGAGGAAACACAGTACTGTATTCATAGTGTGCTTGTCTGAGTGAGTAGCGCGTTGAACAGTAAAAATCTCTAACTAACAATTACATAATGCTTAGGTGAGTCACTTTGTCCATAAACTGGATTCAAGTAATTGTATACTGGAGTTGAGGGCAGATAGAGCAGCCTGCGACCTAAGTATGTGAATCCTCACCATTAAAAAGTTATACAGCTCCTTTTCCCACACTACACACTTAGAGAACTAAAGTTTCGAGCATTGCAGTACTTGAGGGGATTTCAAGCACTCCGGATCGTTGAATTGCAATGCAAAGTTATAACGTGTGAAACTTGGACAAGAAATTGCATGGATACAGTAAAGTTCATTTCAAGTATCTATCTCTTGTGAGTGAGGGGAAGGTTCGTCAAAGAAATCTTAACGACCTATCTTGACTTGCATTAATCGTAAATGTCTAAGCAAATACTTAGTACAGCTAGGATGCTACCTCTGCTGCCTATGGCCGTGCTTTCTTCTACCTGACTTGAACTTGAGCAAGAGTTACTTACATAACAGACACAGAACTAGAACGAACTACATGGTGGCTCAGAAATCATCTTCCTCTCTCATTCAAATACAATCACTGAAACTCGGATTTGAATTAAAATGGAAATTTACGAGAATTGAAATATTAAGTTAACCCTTCTGAATGGACATTTCAAGAATGGGTTTTCATTAAGCCATACTGAAAGGATTGTTAGAGCTGCAATGACATTCGCCTGTAATAAGAACAATTGCTGACTAAACAAAGAAAGTTTAAAGTTCAAGTTTATACGACTGGCATATTGGCAATGGCACATATCATTGACTATACCTACCAATCAGGTCAGAGATCGTTGAATTACCATTTTACAAAATAAATGAACTAGTGAATATAAATTGCAAATATTAAAATACTACTTGTATAGTGTACATCATAAAAGTCAATATAGAATGTAGTATATATATATAGTAGTATGGAAGTAAAAATTGAGAGGATGTAAAGTGGCGACCCTGTAGTAAAGAATTATTACGGGTTGGCAGAGAGTGGACTCAGACGATTTGCTCGACTGCTTACTGTTTTTTTGTGGTAATAGAAGTTTAAATGCTAATCTTGCTACAACTTTCCGATGATATTAAACTGAAAGAGTCGGACAGATAAAGGTGTGAGTGTAACGTAAAAGTTGATTGTGGCTGAGGCAGTGCATGCATTCGGTTCAAGGGATTTACCGATCTCGGTTCGGTGAATCTTCACTGTCAGCTCACCGTTTCACACCCTATTTCTTACATGTTGCTTACCTGTTACGTGTTTTACGATACGATATAAATATTAGTCAACGAGCATTTACATTCTAGAGCCTCCCTCTAGCCTAAAGATTCATTGTAGACATGAAACAGCTCAACTCTGTTTCAGTTAGTTGTATGAATTATGAAGTTGTGATGAGAAGAGGACTAATGAATTGCGTGAATGTACAATTGAGTGAAGTGCTTTTTGCGTTTCATCTCCTCAAGAATCATTTCTTTGTTTTATTATTATTTACTGGGACTACTTATTATTTTCTCTATTGTGATCTGGTGAAGTACGCAATCGTAGCAAGTAATATGATATCTTCTTCATAACATTAGCGTTTACGTAACTGTCTGACTGTGAGGATGAATGTGTTGTCTGGCGTGTATGTATGGAAGCGTAACTTAAGAACTCTCTTCTCTCCTTTCCTACACATTTCTATTTGTGTACTACTGGAATTCTGTTCTCTCTTACGATAATTTATACTTTCTTGAATAGCAAACAACGCAGAAAATAGAAATTCTCCAGGCGCTCCGTTTACTCAGCTTTCGTACTTACTTTCTGCCAGAACGGGCTTGTGGTTTATGCCGCCCTAAATCTTTTCTCCAACTATACAACATCAAACAACGGCCCCAAAAATATCCATTTAACTTTTTTAATTGATATTTGTGTGCAAAAAGTGCCAAGAAAGTTTACTCATGTCTTATTACTCCTCACTCCTGAGTACGTAATCGTATGCTGTAAATTTCTCTCATATATATTATCAAAATGAAAATATATTCCATATTTACAAAGGCAAGAATGGATCCACAACAAAGGAATTTAAACGGGAATTTGCACGTAATGTAAGTTCTTTAATTGGGCCAAACATAATATTTTGTTATTCGTTGGACAATACTTTATATTTTATTTCGGTCGGGGAAGAAATCATCTAAAGCAGCCTCGCAAACATGCAGGATGAGATATCATAAGCCACCAACTGCAAATAACTTTAAGGAGACAGAAAAGCAGAGCTGAAATGTACCAAACCATAAAAAATCAGTTTTTATGTTGTTTTTTTTATTCTTTTTTCCTTGGCATCACTTATATTTGACTTCTGACTTAATTTTAATAGTAGTATTACAAGATTTCTTAAAATGAAACTTATTGATGAATATGAATTGACTAAATGAATAGGATTTGTGAATTAGTCATTTGTAGTTTATGATTTCTCTATTGGCATTTGCAAGTTGGGTTTGGGACTTCCCCTTTGACATTTGCGAATTCTCATCTTGTAGGTTTACGAGACTATGTTTACAATGATTTATCCAGATACATTGATTTCGAATAGTTGACACACAGGTACAATGCCTAAAAATATCTACATAATATAGTAGATGGGTAGATATGAAGAGGGCCATTGCAAAAAAACCTTTCCATATCATAAACCGTCGCTGCTCCTTGCTCTTTCATGCTATTTCTCTGACTGCGGGATTAAAAGCAGGATTAATTAAACATTTTGAGCTGGAGATGTAGTGTGTGCAAACAAAGGGATTGTTCCCTGCCTACTAACACTACGTCGTAGCATAACGGAATAGTTGTTTTTGAAAAATAGCAACAATAAATAATAATCTTGTGTTTTTCCCATCTCTTGTTTTATCTTAGCGCTAATTTATTAAGGAACTAAAAGAGAATTAGAGGTGATGAATGCAAGTGGTGGTGTAGGAAGATACGCAAAGTATATTTTAAGCCTCCTACTTCATTCCGCTCGAAAACATTGTCTTATTGTAATATATTTTTCGCTTGAACGCTATCAAGTAATTTAAGATGATTTCAGTTTCATATGTGTCTATTTATTATAGTAGCTAGTTCCTTATTAATTAGTACCTCCTGCACAATTCTCATAACAGTTCATTGCATAAGTATTCAAGCTCTAACTACGCAAGCGTCATAAATGTACGCAGTAATAATCATTTTTGAAGTAATTAATTACTGAGGCTGAACTTTCAAAATAATTGGCATTTTTTGAATAACTGTTTGCACAATTTTAGAGTAAAGCAATTCAAAGACTAATTTAATTCTTGTACGTTTAAAGCCCAGTTCCAATTAACCTCTCTTCATTCCGGTAATGTTAGCTGGGAATTTCTTGGGGCGCTTGATTATGTAGTGAAATTTAGTGACTGGGCTCTGAGTGAAAGTTGTGGAGCCATCTCGCAAAAGTTCCTAAGTCGTCCATATGGAGATAATTAGAAATCAAATTCAATTTAGCTTTGTGCTAAGTGGAGCGATGTGAACTTAAGTGTGGGATGTAGATGTGTGTGAGAGAGAGAGAGAGAGAGAGAGGAAATTGAAGGAGAGGAGCCTTCCAGTAGGCTGCTCACTAGTTTTCATTTTGCTAAGTATATGTAGAGTGCGGAGTGATGGGAGTTGGTTGTGATTAAAGTGGACATGTTCAGATCTGAGGCAACAATAATGGAGCAAGAATGCTCAAGAGCCATTCACAACGTCATACAAAGCAATCCGCTGTACTTGAAATCTGTTCATTGAAAATAATTAACAAATGAGTGCAACAAGCTGTCACAGTGAGAATTCTAGTGGCCAACTATGGTTGAGTTGAGTGCCTTTTTGAGCTTGATATTATTGCCTTCGACTGAGAGGCTCTGCTCATCTTCCTCTTGCACTTTCCCACTGCATCGCATACAGTACGATAGCATTACATAAAAGCAATTCTTACACATGTCGGCATAAAATTAATGGCATTTAAATGTAGATGTTATGTCTGTGCTCTACAGGGTGAACCAACTAAAACGATATGGCTATAAGGTACACACTTCCGTAGACTATAAAGCAAAGGGTGAACCATCTAATAAATTAGATAGTTCGCCCTTTATAGCCTTCCTGGAAATTGACATTAATTTCTCCATTTTCATGTATATAATAATATATTATATTGTAATTAATCTACTGGAGGCGAATAGAGATTTAGGAATATATAGTTTTAAAGAGCGAAAAGGGCAAGTGCTTGCATGTTGTACATGGAACAGACTTTGTTTAAAACCTTTTAGGGGGATGAATTTGAATATAATGTTATAATGTCGCATATGTCACTATATAAAACAGACATTTGTTTTTTATTTTGTTCTGCCGCAATATTAATATAGTACAAAGCAAGGTTAAATGTTGGGAGTGTATATTGGATAGTAACCAATATACAACTAGCGCTCATCAACTACTGGACCAGTATCCAAGTTACATTACCACACAATGTCAATAAAGGACACTTGCAGCAGTTATCAGGCCACCTAATAATAGTTAAAATGGTCCAGGTGTGCATATATTGTCTGTGCGTAATTGGAAATTATAGTATTTGATTATTAATGGTCTCTTTGCCGATATTTTGAGTAGAAACTGCGTACTTCTATGAAAAGTTCATCTTTTAGGTAGACCTCGAAGACATCCAAAACATCTTCCTTTAGAAAAGTTTTCAATGAAGATTGGGAGAATTCTCGAAAAACAATCCCAAAAGTACAATTCATTTTAAAACAGTACTTTCCATTTGAAATATTAAGGAGTAGTGGGGGATATTGAGAAATATCCAAAGCATTATCCCCACTCCACAAAATCCCATTTCTTTAAATGCGGAGTTTATAGTTTTGGAAATGTTGGTCAAAGTGCCCTCAAAAAATATGGGGCGATGTCAAAAACGTGCATCCCATTGCCCTACTCTAAGCCGTTTTGCTAAAATCAGAAATTGGCAAAGTTAATCCGTAAAGAATAAGCGCAATTTTTTTACTTCAGAATTTAATTTTTTTGTTTCGTAATTCATAGTAGAAATGCATATATTTTTGGGGTAAAATGAAAAAGTGAACGAAGCTGGATATAGGATGTTGAGAAGACACTTTGAGGATAGATAAAAGACTTAAAAGGGACTCTGTCAGTAATAGTTAAGCATAGATGCACGGCTATTATGGAGTGGAGTAGGACGGGCGGCCAATAAGAACGAGCAAATTCTGCATTGTTTTATGTCAGGGAAGGAAACAAAAGACTTTCACTGTGTCCTGCTTTTGTATTCGTTCTTTCTTGTGGTTAGCAACTGCAAGCAAACGATTCCAGGACACTCTAATTATGCTTTAGGGAAGACAAAAGGTTCACTTGTTTTCCAGTCGCCAATTGTGCTGACTGCAAGTGTGCAAATGTAGCACATTGCTCAAAAGGATGTTAATGAATCTAAGTGATCAAGCATTAGGAAAACGCTGAAAGTATTTCTCGTTTCCGAGTAAAATTTTACATAAATCCTCACTCTCTCAGACTATCCTGTATTATCATTTGGAATGTTTCGCAATTTCCAAGCGGAGCTTTTAAAAAGAGGATTTTGGCAAGTTTTATTTTGTTGGTGAGTGGGAGAAACCCATCATGAAAATCAAAACGTAGCTCAAAGCGTTTTTAATTGCTCGCATTTAAGTTGTGTATAATTTCTCCGTTCAAAAACAAATATAACATCGTGCATTGATGAATATTATGAATGGGATCGCAGTTGGTGGTTCTGTATTGAATTTTGTGATGCGGCAGTCTTTTGGCAACATTGTAGTTTACTTTCTCCAACAAATAACTTTCACTGTGGCAATCAACTCCATCTTTGATATGAAAAACCGCAGTTGCTTTGTGGTAAGTGGCTGTCGAAACCTGATTGAAAAAGGCGGAGAGCGTCATATTTCTGAATTATACCCGTTTCTCAATAATATTTCCGAACTTAGACATTTGTGAGGAGGGAGGGGAAATTGAGTATATCGCATACTATTGCACAAGTAATTATAGTTGCGGACTGCTGGAAGTGGACGGGTGGGTGAGTGAGTGAGTGAGTGAGTGAGTGAGTAGGCAATATCATGAGGCTGTCCTTCGTAGGAAATCAAATAATATAGCATTCCTGGAGGCTTGTTAATTTTCCCTTTCCGAGCTAGCTTCTTCTTGTATGCGTTAGAGGAAGATAAAATACTCCCCAAAGAGAAAACCCTTTGAACTTCTCTTACTACATGTTGCTGGCTGATTAATTAGGAAATGGTTTTGTACAATGTGAAAGCAATGATATATCTTCCTAATGTCTATCTAGCAAAATAGAGATGTGCCCTATACTTTTCAATATCTATCTGTGGTGTAACAGAAATAATATAGTCATCCGCATACTGCCGGCCTATTTGTAACTAAAATAGAAGTTATTGACACAAGGTTTCATACGCATCCGTCCTATTTCTAACAACATGCATCCTACTCAGATTAATGTAAAGCAATTAGAAGACTACCTGGTTTTCCTTTCTCTTCTCTTCCTACATTAAAATATTCTTTCACTTTCTGATAAAGACTTTCTTTCCCGTGTAAGCCGAACAAACCATACAGCGTACTACATCATTTTTAAATTAAAAGTTTCCATTATTTCACTAGCCAAGTAAATTTAACTATCAAACAAGAAAGACTCTCTCTCTCTCTCTCTCTCTCTCTCTGTTCTACCTAAGGAGTTGCCTGTTTTGTTTGCGATTTCCAAGTTGTGGTCCTCGTGATAAAAGATGAGTCTTGTGAAAGTGAACGAGGTAGTGGGGTGGATATGCATGACGGCATTTCATGTGCTTCATCGCCAAAGGCAACTTGTCTGCTTTTAATGAGAATTTTATGTTATCCACTCAACTCAAATTAGAGCAATCCACCAAGTTCCAGTCCATATCGGACTAAAAGTAAGCAACCATGGGGCATTAGGCAATAGATTATTCGTACTCAGAGTTAGTAATTTTTTACTTCGTTGTAGCATGATGTAATTGAACACAATTGACCTAACAAAGCCAATTTCCATGATGCAACATATTTCCTTATTTGACCTCGTTTAAAACGAGAAATCCCTGTCTAACACATTGTTTACTCAGGTATTTGGAATCAAACTTTTTAACCGTTTTGAGGTCCAGAGCAATTAAATCTCTATGTACCTCACCGTACAACACTTAGACACACTCGCAATTGGTAATTTAATTTTTGCAACGAAGAAAGCTTTACGTGCTTCTCTTCCATAAACTTGTCGTGCTTTTGACTTTCCCTTTGTGAAAGTTGCTAGTTTACTACGATGTGCTAGAAAATTCAATAACACAATCTCAAGTAATATTATTGATTGTGCCGACTTCTCTGTAAATTAATATTAGACAACATTGCTTGAACACTCATTGAACTGATGTGAATACAACTTTTGTCTAAATGCTTAAAAAAAGGTTACAAATATGTCGCTTCAGAATACAGTCGGGGTTTGGCTTCCCTTTAGGCTTAATGCAAAAAATCAAGAGTATACATAAGAATCCAAAGGATGCTCAACTCAAATGCACTCTGATTTTATTTCCTGATTCCTGACATATTTACCGATGGTCAATCATGCACTGTCATCTCATGACCTAAATAAAAAATGAATCTTATTCTCATAAATGAACTGATGCATATTGTACCATCTTGTGATAGTTATTTCAGAAAGGGAGTAATTTCATATTACTCTGAATGAATTATGTGTGATGAAGTTCATGAGAGTAATTGAATAACGCGAACAAGATGGCAAGAGTGCATCTTCCGCTTTATTCATTCCTTGTGAGACTAACAGCAGCCAAAGCGTTCCTAAGCCAAAGCAAGCGCCACAACTGCCATTTAAGTAGCAGTAAGAGAGCACAAAGGGCAGAGGACCACGAGGCAAAGCATCATTCGGCCAAGATTCCGCTCGTGCTCGCCGTTGCAGTCTTGCAGTCAGTTCATCACTCAACCAAAATATTATCTCTAGTCATAATTACTATTTCAGAAATTGAAAGTTAAAAGTTGAATTTAGCTCGTTGATACGTGACAGTTAGAAGGTTAGTTGTTTTATAGCGCCAGAAAATGAACAGGTCAATCCCAAAAAAGAAAAAAATGTTCAGGATGAGTAAGAGAAGTAAAAAGCAGTTGATAGACAGTCAGCCAGCTAAAATTCCTTTGGTTCAGCCGTCGAAAGTTGAAAAAAGAAGAACAAGGCCTTCTACAGAGGAGAGGGAAAATTTTGATGAAATTGTGGATCCGGCATACGATCCGATGCTTTGGAGATACTGTCGTTTCTCGGACATTATTGCAGCAGCGGTTTGTTACCTACTATCAAACTATTAGTACTTTTAAGGACAAGTTTCAATTTTTTAGATACTTAAGTCATGTTAATGCTGGCTGGGTGCAACATTACAATTCAATTCAATCATCTGTCAATGGTGACGATCGTGGTTCCGTAGTGGTGCCAATACAAAACAGGAGTAGACACTGCATTGCATCTGTTTGATGGAGTGCAAACTACTTGAAATGTAACAGTTTTAATACGGACCAGTGGTGGGCCTCACTACAACTCATATTTGAGGTGATGTGGTGAGATGGGCAGAAATTAGCCTTTTTCCACTAAAGGTTGGCAAAAATTAATTCGAGGACAAGGCTTAAGCCTTGCCCCCAAATGCGGTCCCAAAAATTGAAAAATTTTGTTAATAGTATGGAGAACAGCAACTAACTGGCTCTATGTCTACTACATGGTCCGTAATTTTCAAAATTATGTTTTCATTTAGAAAGAGCAAAATTAATACTAAACCATATTTTTTTAGTTTCCCGAATTCCCTTCCATACACTCTAAGACTTATTTTATTTTATTGCTTTTTTGGGGTCCTAAATGTGTGCCAAAATGATTGGACATTGCTACAAAATGGGCGTGCAGATCAGTGATGCATGATGGCCACGCACTACATACAACATATATGCGGTGTCTACTCCTGTTTTGTATAGACGAGTTGCGGAACTCTTTAAATTCTGTATTCCCGTGGATTTTTAGTTTTTAAAGGTGGGCTCATGGCAAAAAAGTTCGACCTAGCAAGAAAAGTCCCTTGAATCCACTTACTTAAGATCGGGTCCCTATCTTGCGGTCGAGCCGTTGCCCATCTCTATTTTAGGTGCACGAAGTGTAAAAGCGATCGATCGCCAATTCCGCAACTCGTAAATTGGCAACCCTCCGGGGAACCAGGATCGTCCCAAAAGAACGTCCAGTACGCTTACAAAGATGTTATCAACTTACCTATGTTATTCCAAAAGGGGTGCATTCAGAAACTCTTTAATTTTGCATTATCAAATGTAACTTGCACTCTGTCATTAGTTGTTAGTCTTTCATTAGTCATCTGCCAATTTAATAATAAAGCTAGATGTTGTTCTCGACATGTCGGATGTTGTTCTCGACATCTCCGATGTTGACTGTCGTCAATCGTTAATATACATTTATAGGGGTACATAAAACATAGATATTATGTTTTTAATGATGGCTAGGTAATAAATACTTTAAGTTGGTTGATTGTGTAATCAATAATTATCATTTTGTTTAAAATTGATCGCTGGCTTTGAATGTCCCTCACGCTTGCTGTTGCTGTACTAAAATTATTTTGGTGTGCAAATTTCGACATCCAAGGGTTAAAAATGGTTTACTCAATCGAAAAGAGAAATTCAAAAGTTGAATATATAGGGAGTTTTGGTCAACATTCAACATATGCTCAATTGCAACATTGATTGACTTGGACTATTTTGGATTATTGTATTAAGCTACTGACGCATAAATGACATCCCAAATGGTAAATTTTGAACAGCTGACAAACTGACAAGATATTTACTGTTTACTGAAAATAGACTAACTAACTCTCTGGAGACCTAAATAAATGCCGACGGGTTACATATTCAATGAGTGTCAATTATAGAGATCTAACAACCTTGGAACAAGTTGTCATGTTGAAAGTTGAAACTTTGAGATTCAAATCTACATTTTGATATTGGAAAACCAATTTTCCAATTATTAATTAAAATGCACCGTTTGGTAGTTATGGCTGTCTTCCGCTTAAATGTCATTGAAATAGTTTTCAATGATTAACTTCGAAAGTATTTGTCCGATTTGGATCGAGTTTATTTCATTCTCTTCGCGAAATGACTCTCTAAATGGTCAATTTTTGTTTTTTCAAAACGTTGTCGCAATTTCGAAAGCTTTTCGAAAATCTGAATGACATGAATTGTTATTTATTTGCTGGGTAGACAACTTTAATGTCTATTTACAATCGTTTTTTTTGCTGCAAAACGGTTTTAGCCAGTCAGTTTGCTACGTCCAAAAAAATTTGATTTTTCGAATTCTTTAATTCTTTTTGAAAGTTTTGAACATTTAGAAATAAACAAAAATGTGCCATCTAGAGAATCATTTTGCGGAGAGAATAAAACAAGTCCCGTCTAATTGGACAATTACGTTCCAAGTAAATCCTGAAATTGTTTCGTGTAATTTTATCGAAAAATCGCCATAACTAACCAACAGTGCATTTAAAAAATTATTGGCAAATTGGTTATCTAATGTCATAATACTGATTAGAATCTCAAAGTTTCAACTTCAAACAAGACAACTTGTTCTGTGGTTGTTTTTTATGACTCAGTCTTTAGTCTTGACAGGCCAATAGTTTCCATTGCAGGCTTGGAAATATAAAAAAGGTAAATGCGTGTTACTTATACCTTCATTGCATTAAACTTCAAGGATTCGAATTTAAAGTTGTCGCCATTAAGCTACTTCTCAGCTCATGAATAATTGCATATTTCCAAAAAATGTTAGTAGCATTTAATTGTTGCCAATTTTTGGTTTTATATTTTCTATATGTCGGCGTAATTGTAGTTTGAAACAAAACATTGGGTATTGTCATTTGTAAAAGTGAACTTTGCATGTAGAAATACAACATTAAGGTTCTGTGTAGTCCTTTTGTTTAGTACTTAGGTACTCTAATAATATTTTTTTATCCGCTGGTAGGTTTCGTAGTCTCTTTTGTCAACAATGGTATAGATATGAGTTTAATTTTGTTTGGAATCATAAAAGCTGACTTCTAGATTGTGACTCAGTCCCCTGTTTTGATACAAATGTGTTTTATCATCGCCATAAGCATAAAATGCAGAGAGAGCACAATGCAAAAGCCACTCGTTGGGCTTTGAATAAAATTCCATTGTCAATTTCAGAGTGTCGATGACAAGCTGAAGTATATGCCTATGGAGGACTTTAAAGTCTTATTAAATGTTCTCCATGAGGCTCGTAAGGATAAATCAAAACTGAAAAGTGCAAATTCTGAGCAGGCGGAAATTATCAGCGTAAGTTGATTTGTGTTAATTGATGCCTCTCATTTGTTTTTTGGTTATGGTTTTATTTGCGCTAAATGCTGTAGGTACCTAATTCAAAACATGCCTCGTTGCCTTAAACCATTCGTTGTTGCATTAATTAAACGTTTATGCTCATGCACCTTTCGTGTACTTTTTAACATCCCTTTGTGGAGCAGCAGTCTCAGGACTTAAGGACCAGAATATTTATCATAATATTATTTACCCATTTCAATGTTCCAAGTTGTGAAGTACAAATCGTGATATACTTTTTTTTAACTAAAAAGTTAAGCTGATTTATTTTTATTGGCAATATTCTATGGTTCTAAAGTCCTTTGTATTGCTCTAACTTGCATTCGAGGTTTTCGCTTCAGGCAAAACAAAAGTAACTTTTCCTGGTTTTCTGTATTTATAAATATAGAAATAATATAAAATAGTTTGAAGAGTTTTCGCAGTAATCAATGGAAGAGTAGCAAGTAATTAATACAAGAGATTCTTTTCATTCCATCATGTTTGCTCGGTAATGGTAGTGTATAGAGTTGTAGCTGAATGTCTTAGACGCACTCAAGTCATGCCTGAATATTTTAACTGTGTAATCATTCTAGTCATACTGGGGAGTGGGACAGCTTATCTTCAAATTAACATCACAAAATACTGCCTAAATATCTCTATCGCATTTTTAATGGATAGAAGTGGAAGGACAAGAATTTGGAAAATAGGATTCATTTTTTGGATTGGGTTTATATTTTTGTTTTTGAACTTTAAATGAACAGATGACTAGATATAGAGCAGACAAAGAAAAATAGAACTGAATTGCTTTCTTCGTTGAATTTTTGACGTTTTATGTTGAGCTGAATTCATTGGGAAAATGTTAAGGTGTATGGTCTCGTGGGTGATAGTAGTAAACACGCACAGTGAGGTGAAAGCTATCCGTTCCCACGGGAGTATATGTTTTTTTTAGGTTTTGCCATGTACAACTTTGACTGAAAGTCATGTCTTGTTGAGAATCGTGGAGTAGTTGTTGTTAGTAGTTTTTCCTACTGCGTAGTGCGTTGCTAATCAGATACCTTGAAAATCTAAAATAACATTTGAGTTATCATTTCATGGAAAAAAAGTTAAAAGTTTTGAACTTTCCAATTGACAGTCTGCCCTTGTTTGCAAAAGTTCTATTTTAGTTGGTGTAGGCTAGAAGAGTTACAGACCCGTTCGTGTAGAACTGATTTCTGTGGAGAAAGTTGAACGACATTAACAGTTGTATCCCATATCTACGGTATGTAGGGCATTAGAGAAAATAATATCATTGTTAGGGAAGAATTTAATGTAGAATTCTTATGTGGGAATAAGCAATTCAGAACGTCAAAGAATGTGAGCAAGCATAGCATAACATTTGTTCGAGCTTTCTCTCAATGAAGACATTCATAAAAGGATGAAAGAAAGAGAAAGCTATGAGATTTGTTTGTTATAATTTGATTTTGTCTTCATTATAATGTAATATTAAAGTATAGTTGTAATTAATAAATACAGTACGGTATTCTTTGGATGCTTTCTGTTTTAATAATGTGATAGCACTACGGTATTGCTTTCCTGTAAATAATGCGACCTGGGTTTCCTAATAATACAAGATTTATTTTATTAACTGTTGAATCTACTGTTCATAGTAAGCGACTAAAAAAATAATATCTCTTCAGACGCAATCCATCCCGACTTAAATGAGTAACTAATCATTGTTCTATATTGCTGTGATGTATCTCGCCAAAATTGCAATTCAGCATCAATTGGCAACAACTGCGTATACAGCACGCTGATTCTAATTAATTGCATGGCAGAGAGTTGCATTGCAAAAATGATTGGCTTTATAAAACGGAATTGTTTCTGTATGTTAGAGAGTCGTTGTTGTGACTAATGCGCATGAGGTTCTAAAATTGTGTTTTTAAACCACAGGAGCTGGAGCATCATTCTAAATCTTCGTCCCACCCTGAGGAACCGATACAGTCACTGAACGTGAAGTTTACCTCATCGCTCCAATCTCTCAACCACCAAGAAACAAGTCCAAAAAGTAATTCACCAGATGGGTCACTAAAAAGTCAGAATAATTCGGCAGCCAAGTCGGAGGGGTCAGTTCAGTCACAGCAGCGTCGGGGCAACATCATCAATTCAGCAATCACAGAAATTATTAATAGTAAAAGCAACAGCGTCAATTCAGCAACTGCAGAAACTGTTTATAGTAACAGCAACAGCGTCAATTCAGCAACCGCCGAAACTGTTTATAGTAACAGCAACAGCGTCAAGTCCGATCCAGACACTTTCAACGCGAGTCCGAGCGAGAATTCTTCTTTGTGGCCGCAGGGCAATAGTAACTCGTTGGAATTGGAGGGAGGCGCTGGAAGGAGCAGCAGCGCGTCCGAAGGCTCCAAGAGGAGTCACTGTAGGGCTCCGAGATTACCGGACGACTTACGGCGGGTTCCGTATTACGGCAGTACGTACTTGTCGGAGGGCTCGAGCACGCTGAGCAACTGCAGCACGCGGTTGGAGTTCCCGGGCAACAGTGGAAGTTGCCGTTCGGATGAGTCGTGCAGGAACCGAGGCAGCGCCAGATCCGAAGTCAGAAACCTCGACGTGAGCGCCTCCACACCCGACGGCTCCATCCGATCCCTTGAGGGCAGTGGCTTGACACCCGACGGCTGCAACAGAAGCCCCGACGCCACAGGCCCGACGCCCGAAGGCCCCGGCAGAGCCCACGCCAATAGCTCCTCCTCCAGCAGCGTCTACTCAGCGTTCAGCGACACGGAAACCGTGACGAGCAGTAGCAGCAGCAGCAGCAGTAATGGTGGCTCCGCCCCTGGCTCTGGGAGCAGCTACAATGTATCCAGGGACCAAGCCCCAAATGCCTCGCCCGCTCTAGGCCCCTCAGACATCCTGCCCAAGGGCTCCGCTGACCCCTACAACATCCCGTACTACAGGGTCAACAACAACAATAACTGCACTCTCGATGCCAAGATGAGCGCGGAGGCTCTCGGCGGCGGAATCGCCGTCGCCCACGATGACCGCAACCCCGGAAATCCACATCACAACAGCACAAATGAACTGGACTTGGAGGATGCTGAAGAAGAGGCCAGCACCCCCACACAATATTTCTTTACGTCCAAAGACGACACACAGCAATTGATTGAAGGTCAGCAAATATTTCTTTTCTCTCTCTCTCTAACTTTGATTTGCTTGCTTCACAAGTAAACATTGCCATGTCATGTGTTCCTAGCAGAGGAAGCAGTGGAGGGACTTAGTCAGCTCTGTCAATGCTGAAAAGTTTTTCATTACTTCAAAGTGGCTACATAATAATATAGATAAGATGTGAACAGAAGATGCTGACTCCTATTGCTTCTTTACTTGAGACACTCAATAGGATTCCAATTTGAGAATGTGGTGTCCGTTGTGACTGTCCCCTCCTTCCTTTTTCAATTCACTCTTTAGACTAGGTACTCCCATTAATACTACTGATGCTTATACTTAAGTTGATTTTTATTATCAACAGATAAACTTTGCCGCTGGTGTCATCAGTAGCCTTGATAAGCAGTATCTTTAAAATCATTTTAAACGCTATGACAGTATTAGTATTCAATAGCAACTGAGTGTATTCCATCATATTATAGGCATTTCAGTCCAAGGCTTAGACTTATGATGTTTCATAGAACTTGTATTAGTGTTGTATTGTGCCACGTTGTCTATTTTTATTCTTTATCTCCTCTTCAATTATCCACCATCACATATTTTTCCATGCATTGGTGACGTCTTTGTATACGTCTTGTAGGAAACTACATAGCGTAGAATATGACAATTGTAAATATTTGCACTATAAAACGGAATTAGATTGATATTTTCCATTATAATTCCCATTATTGCATTGATAGTAAAGATATCTTGTAAAAGTAATAATTCCAATTAGTACGTTGTAATAACAGCAAGATGTTGCGTTTTTTTCAAAGGAGTTGGAATTTGTTTGTGTACTGGGGTATAGTATGGATAGATTGATATTACCATTTGACATTTATTTTAATATTTTTGAAGAAAAAGAGATTAGAAGTTCTTTCTGTGTTACTCGTAAGAAAAAAACTAGGTAGGAACTAACCTCAGATACTGTTCCTCTTCCTGCGTCTTCACTGCCCTCTCCACCATTACATAATGCGAATGACGTGTAGATTGCTGTACATAATAAAGCGATCGTCATTCGACGATCGCTACGACGAAGGGCGTAGATGTTGAGCTATTCTATGGACATTGTATGTATAAAAGGCTATGATATTATTATGGATTGTGTGAATGACGTAGCTTGAGATTACTTTATGCTATGGAACTATTTGGGCAGGGGACGATGACTGGAGGGATTAGACTAATTTAAGATAAGGAGTTTTAAAGTTCTATATGATGTCCTTAACTAACTCCCTTCTTCTCTCTGTTCAATGGTTACCTACCAATCTAAAGGAAGTTTGAGACTTCCAATTCCAATAGTGTGACCACTTCCACAAAGAAGGTTTATTGTTCACATTCTGGCAGTAAATCTGCCGCGTCTACCTACTGACTCACATTCCTAGCATTTGACTTCAGGAGATAATGCCAAAACTTGTCGCTTCATCTGAGTAACAGAGATTTTGAAAATGTCATTAGCGAAGCCAAAGTTCTAGAAATTCTGCGTTTATTAAAGTTGTCATTTTTGTTAGTCGTAAATGAAAACAAGTTTAGGATGAATCCTCCTGAGAATGAAGTATACGACGTTAGAAGTGCAAGACGTTAAATAAAATATTTGCTATCCTTCCAAGTGATTCATTTTTAGATATCATTTTGAAGATTAATATGAACGTGGATTTAGTGGCTCTAGTCTTCAAATAATTTATATACAGTGCAGATGCAATCCGTTGATGTTTAGTAATTCGGAAAAATGGGGAATTATTTATTAACCAATAACTTAAACTGAACTGTGATAAGAAAAAGTTTACTAGGCGTCCCGGTAAATACGAAGCTTTAACTGTTAAGACTTTCTAGTGTTTAGGCAGAAGTGTCGTGGGATGTGATTATGTGATGGATAAAACTGGAGCCGAGGGTCTTGGACTTGTGTAGATGTGCAGTGGATTCTAGAGCGGCGTAGTTTTTGCAGTGAATGCTATCTGAGTGTGACCGTTATTAGTTTATCAGTGGGAGCCCGCAGTTTTGTGACGGCGTAGAAGAGCAAAGTCTGGAGCAGTCTCGAAAATGAATAGGATTGAGTTGAGGTCAGAGGAGAACAAATTGTTTCAATGGAGCAGGATTCGTGGCCGACTTTCATCTCCCATCCTCGAGGCTCCAAGAGCTACTCCGATGAATAATATTATGATAGCAAAATTGGAAGACAATAAAAATCCTTTTTCAGATATGACTATGGCAGACGCACGTGTTTGGGAATTAGTAGAACTCTCCAACTTACCAAATTTTTCCTTTCCTGAACAGAATGATCTGGGTAGGTGACGTAACAATTCACGTTGTCATTTTAAAGAGATATGAATTACTCCTACTTCCCTAGCTGTTCTTATATACGTATAATATCTGTATCAATACTGTTTAAGATATTGTCATGCAATGAATGAATAGGATTTGTGGCGGAGTTCTGACAAATGTTTTCATCTAAGATAGAGGGAAAACTGAAATGAGATGATTTTAAAGTTAATTAACGTGTTACCAACTTATTTTGTTTGTTATTGCGTTTATGATGAAGTAGGGCTCTTGAGAATATTCTTATTTTGTGTTAATCAGCTAGTTGTGTGTACTTTGTTGAACTTCCTAGCCAGGCAGCCATCGTGTTACAGATTTTCCTCAGAGAAATAAGTAGCAATACTCGTTGATGTTGTTTTTAATGGAGGGATGAGGGAGTAAAAGGCTGTGTAATGCTCGTGGTTTGTTTTTAGCACTATGGAATATAACAGATGCATGTCGCATGCCTAATATCCCTCCTTTCCTTCGTGGCAAGTGCTCTTTATTAGGGAAGTTGTGAGAAAAAGTTTAAAGATGCTTTGTTTAAAGAGAGTTTTGGTTTTGTATCAAATCAATAAGTGGAGAGGTTGGAATGGCAATTAAAAAGTACGTGGAAAGATTAAAGTGCATTAGAGATTATTGTGAGTGAGGAGAGATGTTGATTAAGTCAATGCACAGCGAGAGTTGGTTGTTGTTAATGGCAAATGTTTGTAGTTTGGTCCAGGGCCTTGTTTCATTACACTTCTCTACTTCCAATATCTAACTAACTAAGCACAGAAGTCATATTCAATTTCTTGTTTTCATTTTCTCTAGCTACGGAGCCTATTTCTAATTCGCCGGAATCTGATGGCCTCCACGACTTTTACCCCGGCGAACCTCATTCCACAAAACATGTTGGGACAGGAACTCATAGTGACCCTAAAGATGAATTCGGGAACAGGAGCGCGTAAGTTTTTTATCCGCTCATTCATTCAAGTGATGCATATCCATCCGTAGAATTTGCAAGCAGCCAAAGAGAAAGTTTGAGCAAAGAGCTCCCTTTTGGCCATCCGCCCGCCGCCATAGTCGCAGCTCCATATTAAAACTTGCTGTTTATTTGTTACAGGGGCATGCAGCTGCATGATGATTATTCCTCGGTGACAAACATCGGCGGACCTGGAGGACTCGGGAAAAATGCGATGGACCTGGTGAGTTCAAAAAACTCTTTAGTATATATGTGTTAGCTGGCAGGCCTTTTTGCACCACTTTTTTGAGTTCCTGATCTAATTTATTGTATCATTGAGCGTAATTTTAATTAAGGAAACTAAGGAGTGTAATGACTCATTATATAAACACGGAAATAGAGTCACAGAATTTTAATTCGTCGGCATTTGTGTGCGTTGGCAAAATTGGAGCGTTTATTGTTTCTGGGGTTGTAGACCTAGGAGTATAAAATCAAGGACTGCAATTCTGTGACACGTCATTGAAACTCTCTTTTCAAAAAGTATATGATGTCCACGTAGACAGTTTTTGTAGTCTTATACTAATGTTGACTTTTGTTATTTTCCAGCCACGTCCAAGTACGCCTAGCTCGTATTCAGGGATGTTGAAAAACTCCGACAACAATTTAGAAAGACGCTACAGACTTCATGATGGCGTTCCAAAGAAAAAGAAGAAGACGCCCAAGAAGGGGGTAAGCATATTTTAAAATTGTCAATATGAATATCCTAAGCTTTGCATCCATATTGCTCTTATCTAAAAATTGTCATTCGGGGGAGAAAATTTTAATGGCGCAGTAATACCTTGTGAAATGTTGTTCATGCATGAAGTCAAAGGGCATTTTCTCAAAGACAGTGCGAAGCGTGCGGCGTGTGAAGTCGGGAGGCGACACGTAGGCATGCCACTTTTAATAAAGTGGAGCAAACGGAGGGCCGTGTTGAGACATACTTATTATTTGTAAAGACGGATCAGTTTGTATCCAGAGCCCAGTATTCCTCGTGACATTCTATCCCGGATAAAGTCAAAGCCTTAAATCCACTGGCTGTAACAGTTAGAAGAAGCGAGGCAACGTATTCCAGTGGCAAGACAGTCTGGTGTAATTGCATCAGTGTCATGACATTCGGAGTAATGAAGTGAAAGTTCTCTCTTTGCCTCTTCCAGTTTCATTACGGAGTTTTTGCACAGCCTCACGCGTATGCACGCAGAGAGTGCAGAATGAAGCTCTTCTCAAATACCTCTGATTGCCTCGCCACAAGTTTATAGGCTGTGGTAGATGGGCAACTATTTCTAATTTTTTCTTTTCTGGATTTCTGTGGATATCCACTCATGTCTCTTGACTACTCCTAACAATGCTCTATTTAGGTATTCAGCATTGCTATCCTTCTTGGCTCTGCATTCTGCCTTTTGGCGAACTACTGTGTGAGCAAAGCAAAAGCATCTACAACGTGTCCATATGTGACTCTGTCTGTGCGCCACTCCTCATGCAACTCCTAGCAGAACTAAAAACATTCTCTGTAGGCATGTCGCTAGAGCAAATGACCCTAGCTAGGTAGATGTAGAAGTCCATAGCAAACGGAATCGTCGCAAAGTTAGCAAGAAACGAATTCCGACTTCTGACTGGATTTTAATCAGATTTAGGAAACAATCTTGGATTTTTAAAGAATGCCCTAATTTTCAACAACAACTTTTTCTATGCCCTTTGAATAAGTATCGATAGTTTTAGTTGGTGCTGAGTGTGGTCGTGGCGTGCCACTCAACGGTGTAGACGGGCAGTAAACACAGCTCTGTCTCCGCTGGGAATAGCCACTTACGAAAGAAATACTTGATAGGAAACGATGCTGCTCTAACTCTAACTCACTTAAGTAGGACGCCACAATCAGTAGTCGGCAGAAAGGACTCCTTCACTTCTAAACAGACAAAGTCTCTTTGCAGAAAATATTTTTCGTCTACAACCACCGTGCAAAAGGAAACCTGTGCGTCCTCTCATCCAAAGTTTAGGATCCTGTGCAATGCTTTATGTTGAAATGAGAGGAATGCCCTGTCGATCGAGAGAGAGAGAGAGAGAGAAGTTCATTTCCTTGATTTTTCTTCAAACGCAAAAGTCAAACATCAAATATACTTGTGATGGCAGCTAATGAAATAGGTTGTTAGACTGTAGTTTCTAGGGAAATTCATTCTATTTTCAAAGGGTCGGGAGCTCAAATGAATTTTACCCCTCCCTCAGCCTCCAGGATTTTAACATTTTCAACTTTGGGTTAATCTTATGTCGCACTCATAAAATAATAACTGTTGCAAAAGTCTTTTTTATTAATTCGCTAGTATTTTTTGATCTTAGATTTTTAAATTAGTAGAATCTGTTGTATTTTCGGTAGTTGAAACTCTGATTTGAAATTGTGTGGTTATTCACCGTCGAGGTTTAGGTGTGACGTGTAAAAGAACATAGGAGATGGGGTGATGGTGACAGTAGGTTGAAATTGGGTTGGGTGGGGGTTTGAGGGGAAATGATTTCTTTGAAGAGGCTAGAAATGGGCTGGGTCTAGATTGTCGTGGCACTTTGTCGAAAGTCTAAAGTAAGCTGATGGCTTAAAGTAAAAGTATATTGGTGGCATGCTACTCTGTGAATTGTGAAGTTATTTTGCCGATGTTGGGTTTAGTGTTGGAATTAGGAGGCTGTGGAATTATTATATGCAATGAGTCGTTTGAGAGGAACTTAAGAAATGATAGACAAGACTCTGCACTCACGCCGTGCACTTACTTAGTTGAGCATTATGAACGGGCAGTCGCGTTGCATGACTAAAAGTCAGTGAGGACATGGACGGGGATAAGGGCTGTCTTTGTCGTTGAGTTATACGATGCTCCGTGGGTTGCCTGATATAGTGGCTCATTCACTACGCTGCTATGCCAGCATTTATTTAGTTGGCGAGACTCTGCCGTGATTGTGGGCAAATGCTTTGCCCCTCAACTAAAGAGACATGGGGCACTCAACGGAAATTCTCATTTGACTCCTTGATATTAATTTCTGAATTTTGCTCTTGTGCTTTCTAGGAAACGAGTGTACGTCAGGAAGAGTTACCTGGATTTGTGGGCGATCAAGATATAGAGAAACTAGTGCAGTTTGTGGAGGGGCGCCCAACTTTGGTAAGTTCAATTCTCATGCCACCCTAAATGTATAATTATAATAATATTGTATATCTATGTTGCCATACAAACTTCCATGTACTCCACTACATAAAATCTTCTATCCCCACATTGCTCATCATTGGGATGGTAACTATTTGATCTTTGCTTTTACACATTTCCATAATGAGGTAGGTTAGTGCTTTAAGTGCGTAGTGTTTTGCATGTAGCGTGTATATTCAGTCGTTGCTATTAGTGAGGGAGTTTATGTGGCGTCGAGAAGTCATCTAATTAGAAATTATAACAGGGCATTGAATAGATGAGGGTTCTCTCTCGAGCTAAATACAAAACTAAGATCACTATAATTCCCTTGAACAAGTGTTTGTTTGCCTTTTGCACGCCACGCTAGACAGATTTTGCAGAGTAGGCGGGGAGGGAAGAGAAACATCCACAGAACTACTTTCTCCCCGCTCTGCTTCATGCTATTATGCCCGTTAGAAGCGTATCAAAGTAGAAGAAAAATATTTTTCTAACTACTAAGTAAGTTGACTGGTGGAAAAGCTAAACTGTAAGTGTACACAAAGATAGAAAGAGTTGCGTAGGAAAATAAATAAAGTTCGCTGCATGTTGGTTTAGTTAGAAAAAACTTTCCGCCTTACTCGGAATTCTCATTCAATACTTTTATCCAGCCACTGCATTAAAATGGATAAAATTGGACAAAATAAGGCACATTCACTCATTTATTAAAAACGCTCTTACAATAGTAATCATCATTTTTACTATATATATATTTACATATATATTTACATCATTACGTCAAAATAGAATCGACAGTTGTATTTTGAATATCTTAGAGTTGTAGTCTTTGAATGATTTGGGTTATTTTACTGTTGATGTGACTTAAGTGTAATGAGGGCACAGGTTCTCGTTTCTGTCGCCAAGAATAATGAATGGCTGTTAGGTTGGGGAATTTGAGGCCGTGGGTGAGGATGAAAGAAAATAGAGAATTTGGGCTTTTCAAATTACGAGAGTCTTTGCGGGTGAAAAGGATTTAGTCCAATTTCTGCCACTGCACTGGGTCGTATTCATTCGCATTTGATCCAGAGTCGTCGTGAGCTATCTGAGATGCTGCTGATTGCATTGTCTTTATTATGATGATGTAGCCTACTTACCTATAAGGCCATGTAAACGGATCAAATGGACCTCTGGGAGAGGGAAATAAAAGTTTCTCTCTTCCGTTGTCATGAATAATAATAATATGGCAGAGGCGAAGTCGAATGGATTTTGACGATAGTCAAAAACTCTAGCTAGCATCTGTAGACACCGTGAAGGAGGAGCACAGAGTGTGGAATTGTAAAAATGATGTAAAGCCGATGATATAACCAACCGGGCTACATGCAGTCGGAGCATTAGCCACGGAAAAGATTTCCTCAAGATGAACTGCTCTGTATCCACTAAGCCACGTAAAGTTTTTTACTTGGATGCAATGCACAGGATTCATATATTATTCCACTTGTAGGTACACAAACATTCAGAGGAGCATTGTAAAAAGTAAAACCATGTATACGTAATAATGTATTATGCATTATGCATTCCCATCGATTGACATTAGTTTGAATTACAATTTCCCTCCGACGGTAAGTGCACTGGCAGAAATCCCCGCCGCACTCTACGGAAGAAAGGTGGGATTCAGCCAGGGAAGGCACTTTCTACAAAGCTCCGTTAAACTCCAGGCGAATCACTCACTCATCATCTTCTTTGCCTTGGCAGTCCGCTCAGCTCGCTTGTCTTCTTCCAATTCGTCCAGTCCGTCTCACGCCAAAAGACATGCCATTATGCATTATTGCAAGGTCCCTCAAGGCACAACCGGAAACAGCTCCCTCCTCATTCCAAATTAAAAGTTGCACCTATACTTGACAATTGACACAATAATGCTCGACCTTATCTTGTCTTACAACAAAGACTGGCTCAGGCATTGTATAGTCAGAATCATCAACAGTCCGTTAATTCTCACAGAGTAGCATATAGAATGAAAGTCGCATCCTCCTATGGCGACATCTGACACTATATGATTTTGAGCTAATCAAGCTTATGTTCATTAGCAGATTAATTCGGGGTTTTCTGCGATTTTTAAGGCCTTACTTGGAAATTGTCAGATTCATAATTGAAATAAATAGGTCGGATTTAGTCATCAGTGGATAATGCGGTTATCCTGTCTGAGCGTTACCTTTTGTAAGTAGCAAAGATTCAGGCATGAATGGAAATGCATTGTTTAGAAACATTACGAATTTATTCTCTAAAGAGATACGCTAATGACAATGAATTAAGCCTCACATTTATTCAGTACTAGCCGTAGGCATCAAAATGATTTCATAGTGTCTGTTTTGTATTCATGATATTATGATGATTCTGAATGGATAGAGATATTTAATCCAAATAATTCAAACTTTCCATATTGTATTACTGTGGTTGTTGTACAAAGGAATATGTCAGGGAGTAATGAATAAAGGGAATGGGAACCGACCGTCCTTTATGGCGCCCATTAAGTAAACCGCAAATAATTATTTAAAATAACCAATTTCTAACATTCCCGCCTTTGTATCACTCTCTTGGTACTTGTGAGGGAAATTGAGACACTGTCCAACAGTGTAGCACAGTAGACACAGTGAGGTTGTCTCATTTTAAAATTAATTGTTTAACAATTACTATCTGAGCACCTACTTCTTTACTGACTTAGGTACACGGATTTGGAATGATTCATTTATTGTTGACAAATAAATATAGAATTGAGCCATATATTGGGCTAGGATATAGGCTCAACTTCAATTGACTTCACTTCAAATCAGTGTGTGAAATGAATTCGCTATCTGCAACTTTTTAAGAGACAATAGTTTTGCATGACCTAAATTGAATTATCAATTCTCTATTGTCTCAGCATAAGCCGGAGTGTTTATGTTGGGAGAATAGTAGGACAGCTTAGGATTCCTGTACTCTTTTTATCCATTACTATTATTAGTGGACCCTGTTTCTTTTCTGGGCCGGAATAGAAAGTCTCATGTGGTAAACAATTTTAGCAATGCAGATGAATTCTACTAGATTATACATGAAGTTTAAGTTCAAGTTAACATTGAGTACTTTCTTTTAGTAATCGGATAGCGGGAGTGAGTCATTTAATTTGTACAATCATTGATTCACTAAAACCCGAAAGCATAGTGTAATACTTCAAGACTTCAACACGTGTTGCGTACCTTGAACTAACAAATCATCGCGCATAGGCGACAAAAGAGAAATAGTCATCGAAGTAATTGATTTTAACTGGTGCAAAGGAGCTGAGCCGTTTCGGTATGAGAAAAGAAAAAGACGAATTTTATTTAAATTCGCCATTATCCGACTTTGGTTTCGTTTAGCACATAAATATTTGGATTGATTTAGCCTTATTCGTATAAAAAGTTAGCAAATGATACGTCACAATAAAGGTAGCTGTTACCTTTGGCATTTGTTAAAGTCCTATTAAAACAGTGGTTACCTGGATGTTGTATTTGCTTTGATTGTTTCAGACAATCCTACATAGATAGGATCGGATTTCATCTTGCGACTTTGTTTATGTCTTCTTGGAAAGGATTTTAAATGTCATGCTGACCTCTGCTCTTTCTCTTTTGTTTTATGTAATTCTATTCCGTACAGCAATGACTTTCCTCATTATTCGATTTCATCGTATTTCCTTTACGCCTGATTTGAGCAAGAACATTTCTGTAGTCTTCATCTCTTTAATTCGATATTTGTATGTAATATTGTAGGATAGGTTGCGAGTGCAAATCCCAAAGCTGCTCCATATCAATAGAGGTCACATTTACCTGTAGCTGCTATAAATGCAACATCATGGCAAAGGTCATAAGTCAGAATCGAAGGAGCAATTTCATCAAACAACGGTGATTGATGAAGGAGAGGATTTTGTTTAGAGAAGGAGAAGTGGCGTATTGGAGTGATTCCGACCGGGAGCTGGCTTTGTCTCCATTAAGACAGAGCTAGAGCTATTTTTTGTGTTTTGCATGTGGGAACGCTCTTTGTCCCCATTATTATAATATTATTATTATGCTGTGTATTCGGAGAGTTCTTTCCTTGTTATGCGTAGGCCGTGCTGTAAGTCACAGGGGAAGTCGTAAAATTGATGGAGGCAGGGCACAGGTCCAGTGGAGTTCTATTCGAACTAACTAGATGTTTTCAGTGCTCTTTATGTAGCCGAGTGTGCGTGAGTGCAGGAATTACAGCCTATTTGTTCATCAATTATTTGTCAATGTAAGTATAAGTAGTCCAGATATGTTTAGGTATTATGCATAATTGATAATAGGAATTGGAACGTTGTAGGAACACTATTATCTCCCTACAGTAATCGATCGCTTCTTTTTGTCCAGCCACTCTTGTAGTAATAGGCAAAGCAATGTCACGTAAAACATTAGTACGCAGTTATACATTAGTACGTAGTCCAGGTTAGTTTTTGTTGTGAGAACATGCATTTGTAAGATAACGACTTTAAAGAATTTGTTTATCTACTTCTCTCCTTGTACCTGTCAGGAGAATTAGCCATCCTCTCTCTGTTGATGTTTGTCATTGAACAGAAATTTAGTTGTTTAGTCGCCCAGTTTCAGAGACATCAGTTAATTATGCAGTAAAAATCAGACTGGAATGGTTGTGTTTAGTCGCTGAAGTCAAGTAAAACCATATAATAGGATTAATTATACACAAGTTGTCTATAGAACCCAATGTTATCGCTTCACTTGTCATATCCAGATAAATATTACTACTTACTATCTACACAGCCAATTTAGATGTGTCCTCATAGTTTCTGTGCAGTCTATAAATATTAGCATTTCCTCATTACGATCTACGATACACAGTTATAGCTATTCTGCATGGTGCCCGTATTAAACGTACATTTTTATGTAGCATTTTTAACGTTAATTAGTCACAGGTAAATACACCTCAAGAATCATCTCTTGTTCAACTGTACAATTTAAACAAGGCTCAAAAGCAATTTCTGTAGAACTGAGAACTATTTGCTTCTGAAGTTACGTGCTTGTTTGAACAATAAGAAGCAGTGATATTGTGCCAATTAATTAGGAAAGATGTATTTCTGTTCCCAAATCACATTTAGCGTCACATTACCGTCATTGGATCCCTAGGTAATATAATTTTGTGATTAAAGTCAAATAATCGGATGAATCAGGTGTTATTTTTATATCAGCTGTAGAAATTACTAGTTCGTTCTGGGGATTTAAGTCAGTTGTGATGAAATCAATCGTTTTGTTAGGAAGGCGTGATGGGTTGGCTATCGTTGATAAGTTTGTGCATTGCAAGAAAAAGTCACAAGTATAGAAGGAATAGTGGCGATTGTTGAGTACACTTGTCGTTAGTTTGGCGAAGGGGATAAACCTTTAATTTTTAGTTGTCTTTCAACGTCAAAATTTATTTCTTGTAGTTTTATTGCATTGATAGCACAGAAATGGAAATTAAGCGTGGTTATGGTAGTTCTTAACAGACTTTTAAATTGGGAATAACAACATTGGCATTATTAATTTCGTGTGATAAACGGCATCGAAATGTATCAGACGATTTATTTCTTTCTTTTTGTTTAACATCTGCGTGAGTAAGTTCTTCTGTTGCAATAACTGCCACAGTATATATGAAAATTGTCAAATTCCTGCATTTGTTCAGTTTTTATAATGGAGTAAAAGTTTAGCAATATCCTAATCGAGAATAAAAAATTGAGTGTGTATTGGCGTGGGTGAAAGTTTAAAATGATTGGATAATTTGTTTTTGTGTTTAGAATAAAAAGAGTCAGAAGGACAAGAAGCAGAAAGACGCACGCTCTAAGAGTAAGGAAAAAGAGCCGTTTAAGTCCTCGGTTGGTGTGACGCCAAATTTAGATCTTCCCAGTAGGGCCTCTGTAGCGGGTAACAGCATGCCGTCCTCCGAAATCATTCGTAATGACATTAAATCCGAAAATTCGCCGGTAGTAAAGAAAAATACAAAAGTCGTAGAAAAAGGTGCAAAGAGTGGGGTTTCGGGTAAAGTGGAAGAGGAGAAGCAAGTAGGAGAAGAGTCTGAGTACACCTTAGTGAAGAAAAAACGAAAGCCGAAGCAGCGGAGCACCCCTTCGAAAGGTATGAAGTGACAGAGTGTAACTCTCGAGAACCAACTACTGAATATTTAATTTAGTTCGGAAATTTCCTTGTGGCAAAGTTCACAGACGTGTTTTTTTGTGTTTCAGAATCCTTTCCCCGAGGAGATCAGTCGAGACGAGAGCCTGCGAGAAGTCGACGGTCCGGTGGGAGTCGCAGGAAGTCTGTTGGGTCAGTCCCAGGCTCCGAGAATTCAGCATCCGACGGGGAGGATTCAGTAAAGTCATTGCCAGCAGACTGTTCGTCAAGTGAGAAGGTTCCGAAGCCTTGCATATCTAGTGGAGGGACGCCGCAGGTACTTACTTTATCCTCTGATCCATAATACAAGTCTTATGATTGGACTGCTGGCATTTGCGAGGATAGTCAGCTAATTGTTGATGTATTTGTTCAGACGTCCTATGCTGAAATCGTCCGGATAGCCCGCGATGAAGAGAGAAAGAAGTACGGTAGTCCCGGATCTTGGATTAAGGGCCCAGGTGGAGACTCAATCAAAATAGACGAGTTTCCTAACATGACCCCAGAAAAAGAAGAGCCCGCGATTGCAGCAATAGACAAAATCGGCTCACCTCCGACTGATTCCCCACGAAATTCAAAGCCCAATTCCGACTCCGGTAGAGCGCACAAAATGAATGAAAGTGCAACTCCTGTATCCAATGGAATTCTTTCCTCAGTGAGCAGCGTGATGGATATCGAAAAAAATTCGCCAGAGATGTGCCGAGTAGACACTAGTAATGATTGTTTCTCAGTAGCTCCAATTATTCCGTTTAGTGAACCCGTGGTGCCCCAAACTGTGCCAACACATAAAACTATTCATACTTTTGACAAAAGAAACAGTTCTAATGAGTCAACTACGCTTAATATGGCAAAAACTGAGAAGAAACAATGGGTGAGTAACGCAGGCGCTCGCGAATCTCGCAACATTCGCCCGAATGAGGTTAAAAGCGCCCATCACATCCAGACTTCTTCGTCGTCCCCAAATGCAGCAAAGGGACCTGTTAGAAATGTCCCAGTAAACCCGAAGTTAGATAACAACTCGTACTTAGCCAAAGCGGCGCAAAACGTAGGAAACTCTCTGTCGTCGTCGGCTGGGAGTACTTCAGTCATCAGTAGTAATACCGACGTGGGATTCCCCGCCCTAGTGTCTTCTGAGTCATATTCACCCCCGCATCCAATGACTCAAGGTCCCTGGTCAAATAGGTTAAAGCAAAATGCCGAAAAGTTAAGCAAGGACAGTGCCAAGACCACTGAGAAAATCATCTGTAATCCGTCTCCCCCCGTCAAACAAGTGAACGGAGTATCCGACGAACACAACAAAGACACTCTCGTGCATAAAGCTACCAGATCTCAAACCAATCCATCCTCCGCCTCTCCGAAGAAATCTTCGCCGCCTTTAACTTCAGGGAAGGATACTCCAAAAGGTGATACATGTACTGATGGTGCTGATAAAGTTGACAAGAGTGCTTGTCAGGAATCTTCGACGAAGGACAAGAAAGAAGATTCTGTGAGACATAGCGATTCCGCAAACTCCTCTAATGAAAAGACTGAAAATGTCAAATTTAACTCTGTAGATCAGAAGACCACTGTCCAAGATCCGACCAAAGTGGAGGGATCCAAGATTAGTAATTCTCAGGAAGTCCCAAAATCCCATTTGAATAGAAAAGATAGTGCTCCCCGAAAGAATGGAAGCGAGAGAGAGACGGCTGGAGAGAAGTCCGTGCCACTGGAAAATGCCACGAAAAGCGCCGCATGCAATAGCTCTCCTCCCATGGTTAACGGCGATGTCACTGAAGCTGAAAGGTCCAAACTGACTGCGCAATCTGAACTGGCAGACGACAGACCTGTCAATTCAGAAAAGTCGCACACTTGTCCGGAACTGAAAAACTCGATGCCTGTCGTCTTCTGCGGCGAGAACTTTAAAGAAACACCCAACTGTCTTCCTGACAAATCTTTTGGATTCGAATTTGGCTTTGGAGTCAATGAGATAATGGATTCAGCCTATGCCAATGCGCAGGTGCGTCACACATTAACTATTTCTCATTCTGGCAGTTAGTTGCCCTCAAGGTTCAACTTCTTTTTTTTTCCTTTACAGGTCAACTCAATTGAGCCTGTGCCGGAAATTGTAGATGACGATGTGTCTACTGAGAAGTCTATGCCTGAGGCTCCTAGCGACGTGCTCCCTGCCTCCCCCGATGAGGACTTACCCACGGATTCCCAGGATCGTCAGTCGAATAGTAAAACTTCGAGCGAGGGCTCCCATTCAACAGTTCCTGTTGAACCTCCTACTAGCGCTGTTAGACCCAGTCATACGAATTCTACATCCCATAACACAAAACATAAACACTCGTCGTCCACGACGTATCACAGAAACTATCAGGTTGAAATTTTAACTATTATTTGTTTGTTTGTTTTGCCATTACCTTTAGTTTGCGAATTCCTTGGGCTTGGGTAAAGTTGATGTAGTCTTGCATGAGCAACGAAAGAAAGTAGTCACTTCTAGTTCTTCACTTTGTCGTCGAAAAGAATTCTACAAAAAAGGCGGTGGCCACTCCTCGACCACTAACACTCGTAATAGTCGATATGGAAATCACCATGAGAGTTCTTATGTTGAGCGGATCCATCACAGTATATCTTCATATGCCATTAGACGTAAACGTAACGGAAGAAGATTTCTTCTCCCTCGATTGTCCAATGCACTCCAATCCAATCAGAATGTGGATGGCAATCAAATAGGATCGGTCAATCCAAACCTAATTTCGTATAGAAATAAAGGACGTCACGTTAAGTTAACCTACCAGAATGCATGCAGTCAAACTGATGTACAACAAAGTCAAAACTCTCAAGCTGAAGTCAACCAAATTCTAGTCAACCAGGATCAGCAATACCAGACTGTCATGGGCCAATTGCTAGTCAACCAGAGTCAGCGACACCAGTCTGTCATGGGCCAAATGCTAGTCAACCAGAGTCAGCGATACCAGGCCGTACTAAACCAAATTATAGTCAGCCAGAATCAGCGATACCAGGCTGCTGTGAACCTAATTTTGGACAACCAAAATCAGCGATATCAGGATGAGGTGAACCGAATTTTAGAGGACCAAAATCAGCGATACCAGGCTGAACTGAACAAAATTGTAGTCAACCAGAATCGGGGATACCAGGCGGACCTGGACCAAAACCAAGACAACCAGAATCAGGGATACCAGGATGGCAATTTCCAGAATCCAGAATACCAAGATGGCATTAGCCAGAATCAGGGATACCAAGATAGTGGTTACCAGAATCCAGAATACCAGGATGGCAGCTACCAGAATCAGAGATACCAGGATGGCGGTGACCAGAATCCAGAATACCAGGATGGCAGCTACCAGAATCAGAGATACCAGGATGGCAGTAACCAGAATCCAGAATACCAGAATGGCGGTAACCAGAATCCAGAATACCAGGGTGGCAGCTACCAGAATCAGGGATACCAGCATGGCGGTAACCAGAATCCAGAATACCAGGATGGCGGTAACCAGAATCCAGAATACCAGGATGGCGGTAACCAGAATCCAGAATACCAGAATGGCGGTAACCAGAATCCAAAATACCAGGATGTCAGCTACCAGAATCTGGGATACCGGGATGGCCGTGACCAGATTGAAAACTATCAGGATGGCGATAATCAAAATGGAAACTACCACTATAACACTTATCAGAATCAAAATTTCGAGGATGATGTAAACCATAATATCCTTTATCAAAATGGGTATGCATCTCAGAATGGTGGGCATGAACTTGAAAATCTCTATCCCAATCAAGCAAGTTATGAAAACGGCCAAACTGAGGCAACAATTCAGGTAGTTACCCTAACCCGTTCCTTCCTGCCAATCACGCTTTAGTCGGGGTCTCTGCTTTTTTTTGTTTGTAAATAATGAAAAACAGGAAAATTAATCTAAACTATAAGTAAGACATAAATTATAGAATTCAATTGAGGTATGTGAAGTATAATTAGGAGTTTTTGGTTATAGTACATGGCAGCCAATCCGCCATTTTATGGAAAGACTGCGTCCCAACAACCGGGTCAAATGGCGCGAAACATGCAGATGGTGCCACAGGGTCAGTTTATTCCCGGGCAGAACATGGCAATACCTCTTGGAGCGAGTCCAATTCCAGCGTATGCTCCGGCAGGCTATGCGCCCACCCATCTTCCGACCCCAGCCGTCCCTGTAACGGTAGCGGTGACTTACACAAGGGCACCTGATGTGACTGTGACGTATGCGATGACGGGAACAACACTGACAGAACCAAACATCCCGCATAATTACCAAGTCCCTGTTGTCCAGCAGTCCATATTGCCAGTGGCCGTGGGATTCTACAAATTGCCTGCCGTGAGCGAGCAGGCGGCCCCTCAGGGAAACCCTCCTTACAATTCTCAATTCGGGTCCCCGGCCTTTGGTGGAGCCCCCGCGTCTAACGCCGTTCGAGGTGCCGAGGGCTCTTCTGCGGAATCTAGCTTCGATTTGGCTCATTTCTTTGTCCCCATACCGTCCACCTTGTCGGCTATCACTCAGCGCGACGTCCAAAAGTTCATGGATGACTGTGAGTTGACATTCGAAAGATATTTATCATTTGCTATGACTCACTCCCTGGCTCGTGCCTGTTGGGTTAATCTAAATGGGATTTTTTTTGTAGATGTGGAAAAACTAAATGAGATGTGCCGTTTGGGGAGGATTAAATTTCATCGAATATGAGGAGAAACTGTCTTACTAGCTGAATGAACGCAGTAATCTTTCTGAAAGCACCAGCTGGATGACTACATCTTCTTTGCATACTTTAAATCTCGTCGTCGTTAGTACATTTGAGTGACCTGGAGATGAAATAAATCTCTTGCAAATTGGTAGCCACCTACGTTATCATGAATTGAATCATAAAAAGCGTAAGCGCTGTACTTAATAGTAAAATGTAAGTGTTAGAATAAATTTTAATGGCGAGTGTGATTATAATAAATAATTAAATCGACTGAAAACATGAACTGATGTTATAATGAGTGTTAAACGCAGATACTGTGTGTAACGAGTAATCAAATATTATTAAGTCTGCATGGTGGAGTTATGAATTAGAGGGCAATGTGATTGCTTCTTGTTTATCCGTGTAATATATTGAAAGAACGTTTGTATTGTAAATATCTAGTTCGTAAGTTCGTATCTTAGTAGAGTACACGAGTAATGTCTGGTCACCAATCCGTTAAAATGAAATGAAGCATCCTATGATAAAGGCTAGATTGTAGGCGTGTGAGACATTACCGTTAGGATCTCTGACTCCTAAAATCTTTGATTAGTTACAGTGAAATATTTGTAAAATGAATGAAGGATGGGGAAGTAAGTCATGCCAAAGTGATTTGCTGCAGTAGACAGGAAATTCATGTCCAAATGTTACACTAGTTAAATCGATAGTGTTATTGACGAATGTAAATGTTGTGTTACACCATGCAATGCCGACTGCATAGTATTTGCATACTATATTGTAATGTAATGTATTTAGTGTTAAAATATCCACCTGACTATTACGTGTATAATACTTATGTCTCAGTTGAGTTAAGCGTTTAGCGTAGTTTTAGATCAAATGTCATTTTACAACAAGTCATCTTAATCGGCTAGCCAAACCACCACGTCGACACGACTGCAAAGTGAACTATTAGAAATGTATCTCTCCTTTCCTGCTCTTTAGGTTTAGTCTAGTGTGGGCACTATCTTTTATCACATTAAGTTATCAAGGAAATGAGTTGAATTGTTGTTGTGGTTCCAGAGTCGATGTCATAGGGATTGCTGCTACCCTTATGACAAAGTATAGACAACACAAATGCTAAGTACCTACCTATCGGTGCATATGTTATAGGCAACCTACATTGAGATCTCTTTTCAATTTCATTCCAGTCTACTTTAAAGGGAGACTTGCCATTTTTCCATGTCAGATTCCAAGAGCCTATACTCAACCAATATGCTTTCCATGTTCTTTACCTTCTAAATCTTTCAGTTGTTGTAAAATTAATTTATCTGAGCTAAAAATGAATTTTTAAATTCCCTATTTCATTGCTCCCTTCACATTGGCAAGTGTCACTATTAACGCAATAATTAATTTAGCTCTTATTTGTTTCTGAATTTAATTTAGGTGTGAAGTGCAGGATTAGCAGTAAATATCCCAAGGGACAATAAATTTATTTTTTAAGTATTTTACTGTTTCGATGACACAACTTACACGTTCTTTAAAATTAGTCGATAATTACAATATTAATTTCTTTGAATAATATTCCAAATTGTTGTATAATTAATTTAAATTGAATAGGTATATTGGTTTTGGATATTCTATTACGTACCCTGAATTGTATGCAATAGGAAATGTGTGAGTTGAACCCCATTGTGCTGGCAATCAATCGAGATCTCATGCAAGAAAAGCGACCTAAAACAAGATTAGCAAAGTAAACTGGAATGAAATTTGAGAGGGGATCAATGGGCATGAAAGTAATATGATAGTAATAAATCTACAGAGAACTTGCATACATATACCTACTAAAACATTACAATGCATTATTACTAAAGCAGTTGAAGATTTTCTAGTATAGGTATTGGGGGAGAATTTTTCCATTAAGATTTACAATAGGGAACTAAGATTAAAATTACCCGGCGGGTAATAAACATCCAGTTAAGTGTAAATAAGTAGCTAGGTATATATTATGGAGATACAAAAATGAAGTTTCGTACATGAAGTAAAGTAATAAGTGATGCTAACATTTTACATACAAATAGAGCAGGTTTTCTTACATAAAGTTTCGGGCGTAAATAGAGAGATGAAAATTTGATACTTGTAGTAGATAGAGTAAAGGTACTGATATAACACTTAATTTAAGTATAGACAGACTACGAGGCTGCAAATTTGAATTTGCAAAGTTGTTGGATTGGATTTGGTACACAGCAGCCTCTGGATTTCCTTTCTAACTGTTAATTTGAAATGTAACTTAAATAAAAGTGAAGTATGTAACTATTAAAAAGGAGATACTCAATAAGACATGCCTATAACGGATACGTAGATTAGAAGGAGAATAAAGAAAACTAGGTCAGTGTTTATTAGAATCGTTTTGTATACAGGTGAATTGCATTGCAATATGATACAAATAATACGAAATATAACAATATCATTATATCAAGGCGAGTCCTTATGTAAACTGAATAATAATGTTAATTAATAAATATAGACTAAGAAATTGAGTCACGAGATATTTTTCATGTTTATGTGGTTGTAAAGTATAAACTAATGCTAAGCAGCAAAATGAAATTAGAAGTGAAGGGCTAGTAGTGTCAAGTCTCTTACAAGTTACACTACGTAGCTACCAAAATAAAATAGAGGTGTCAAATGAAAACAAAAGTCAACTGAAGAATGGAGAGGGATGCCTATAGGTATAAAGTTAAGGCTAAGAATTATGAATACGATATAAGGTCAGCAGGTCAGGCCCAGTGTGTTATAATGTTATTCTTTTGATAAACAGAGAAACATAGCCGCTTGGCGACTAAGTTCGTATTCGCTTCTGTTACATGTTAATTTTAAGTTAGAGCTATAGTTGTTGTCCTATATCCCTACTACTTATATAGTTAACGATATGCTTCTCCTCAATGAAATTAGTCGTAGAGTTAGTTCTTTTTAGACAAGTGTTTTTCTTAGGCTTTATGTTACTAGAGATTTAGTTCAATAGAATATTAAGCTAACTACCTACTACTCTCAGCAATGTTCATTACCGTCATGTAATTGTATTTCGAAATGAATGTCTCTCGGGCTAAACGGAGATTGTGAATTTTCTTCAGTTCTCTCTCTCTCTCTCTCTCTCTCTCTTCCTGTTGTAGCCTCTGTAAATAGCCCAGACAGATTTACTCTAAATTCCCGAGGGGAAGGCAGGCTGCTTCTGTGCGCAAATCCTTTTGTTGGGGACCTACCGAGAGTTAACCCACTCATTCCTAATTGTACCACCCCATGGTAAAGAAAGCGTCTCCTACTCTCGACTTTAGAGTAGCTGCTACCGGCATAATCTTATTGTTGTTGTTATAGAATCATCTTGATGTCAATGTCAATTATCTTTTCTTACACTAAGATATTTATTTGATCTGGGTTGACGAAAAAAGTATTTAACTGAATAATACTAACTACGTAGTAAGGCACGATAGCTAAGAGCTAAAGCGGCTTAAAGTAGACACGGAGAGAAAGATCGTTCATGAACGTTGATCGTGACGAGAGCTAAGAATTCGACTATAACAAATGTATTAAGAAATATATTATGTGCGTGTACACAAACAAACAAATGCAGACAGTATAATATATAAATTTAAAAAAAATGAATATTGCGGATAGGATAACCTAAGGCTACTTTATCAATAATTAGCTATTAATTGAAATAAAACCAACTAAACCGAAAGGACATTGTTGTAAAAGATTCAATTACGCCCACTCAACCACATAGCATTCAAACTCATAATTTATAGCAATCCAAAGCATGCAAATGCTATCTAACTACAGATCCATCCTGTTTCACTACCCGAAGGAAACTAACTTATAGACACGTCATGTCACGTGCGCCGTCGCTTCTATCTAATAGAAAAAAAACCTAATTTCAACGGATTCAGCTTCTAATTCAAAATTCGGCCACCTTTTTTGGCGACGCCTTTAATTAAATCCTAATTGCTTGACTAACATCAAGTCATTAGTGATAAATTAAAAGCCGAATCTTTTCTGTGGAAGTTGCGACGTTTTTATAACCTCGAATTTATTATTATCAACCGAACCAAATGAACAGATAGACCAGAATGCATATACGTAATACATTTTCTAGATTATTCTGTACGTAGGTAGTAGGCTAATGCAAAGGATTTAAAATTGACTGATTGATTTTTATGCTATTTCTGCAGCCTTACTATCTTTACAGAAATATTTAGCTGTACTAGATTAACCCAATTGAAAATTTAATCAATACCTTATTTACTGCAGTGGAACTGATCATTTTAATAATAAGAGCAAAGAAGCCATTCTGCCTGGTGCAAATAAGATGCAAAAAATTTTCCATTTTTATTTACTTTACGAAAATGTAAAGTCATTTTTATGTTAGATTGCTACAACCTTCTACGCAGCGTGGCGTCAGGCTTCACTGCATTGAAACTAATCCACTAATTTTGACAACCGAAAAAATTTCTTTGCTCAAATAAATTTACTAAGTTTAATTATCAACTTGCATTAAATATCATTAATGTTAATAATGTTATCCTATATTATTGTATAATTTAATGTCGATTTATTTGTAATGGACCATATTTACATTTCCTAGTGACTACCCATTGCAAGTCAAGATTTTCGAGATGTTGTTTGATTTTCTGGTTTCTTACGATCTATACCGTAAACAGATTTTCACAATTTATTTGTAATTTGTATGGCAGGTTTAGAGGGGAAGTTTGGTTGGGCCGGCAAGTAAAGAACAAAAATTGGTCACTAGATTGTAGCATCATTAAAATCAATAGTGATTCAAATAAATGTGTATTAAATCACTACTTTCCCTACCCAATCCGTTTTTTGTTGCATTGGTGAGCGGGTAGAATTGATTTCCAAGATGAAAAAGTATAATAATTAAGTAATTTTATTGCTGCATTATTTACTACCTGGCAGTTAAAGCAAATATGTCTACTAGTGATGAATTTTCAGTATACTCGAGAATGCAATGCAATTATTTCCAAGTAAATTGGTAATTACCAATTGATACATGAATAATTCTAACCTTTTATTTCGATACAGAGAGAAATGTCTTGGTTAATATTCAGTTACTTGGATAATTATTCTAATTGTCAAATAATTTCATGAATAATTAATCCAGAGATGAGCTTCTAACTCTTTATTTCTTTTTGATTTTCTAATTGTCATTTTTACTTTAACATTAGGGATTGTTTGTAAGTATGATGTAGGATCCTAGTGATTACCTCTACTATTTGTTAGCTCTGTAATGTCAAATAGAAAGGAGATGAAAATGATTTCTTTACAAATGAGATAGATTATGATGGGCAGGCATTTTTCTTATGACAGTAGATATTAAATGCCGCTGTGTGTATTGAAAGAAAATGGTGAATTTTCCATTTCATCACAAAATGATTACTATAATTCATGTATTCCTACATTAGTGAATCTATTGAGATTAAAATAAAAGTATGGTAGCATTTTACATTTTTATGAATTCATAAAAAATCTTATGGTTTGAATATTAGCAAAGGAAAAGGGGAAATTAATCCCTGGAAACAAATTGAATTGATACTCACGTTGGATTAATTTCCCCGTTTTCAATTTAGATTTTGAAAAAATAATTTTCTGGTACACAGTTAATAAGTATTTGCATGTAATCTTTTGTTTGGGTAAAAATTCCTTTTCGTTATTTTGGTCCCAGCAGCTAAAATAGTTTTCCCTCAATAAAATTCACGCTTATCAATGACTATCCCTTTGTACTTCCCCTTTGAACTGTAACTTGTAAAATGTGCAGAGAGAGAAATTTTCGAGGAAAGTCGAACTGATTGGTGTGAAGGTAGGGAATATATCTATACCTGCTGCTGGTAGGATGGGAAAGAAATAAAGTTTGAGACGAATGTGATACTGGGAATGAAATAAGGGCGAAATTTCTGGAGTTATAATTGTAGAGAGCCTACCTAACAATCTAACCTAGAAATAGTAAAAAGTACTAAATAAATAATTATGAAAATTAAGAAGCGTACATCATAAAGTCCGTTGTAATAATAAGACAATGCTAACTTGTGTTTTAAGAAGTACTGATAAGTAGGTGTAAGTGTAAGGATATAGGTCATTAGGGAGCACAGCGAAAAGCCTTTTCTAAATCTGACGGTGTTTCAAAGATAATCTCCAGTTGTGAGAAGTCGCTCATCGAGTCATTTCATTACATTACCAAAGTTCTACTACGGAAAATGTGTGTCTTGCCGAAAACAGTACATTATTAGACATTGATTAATGAAGATGACACACATTCATTATGACATAATAATAATATGTATATTATTATAATGTGTAGATTATTATTATGGGTACATATATAACGAAATCCATTAAATGACAGACATACAGACACATAAAATACAATATTATACATGAATTTTAGTGTTAAGAGAAGTAGGTACTCCTGAGTACCTAATACACTAATACATTACCTACAAGATGATGAATAAGGTAATGTAAGGTATAAAAGCTCGGGAAACAAGAAACAAGGAGCATACTATATTATATATATACATATATATTATTATTTTGATTGTTGATAATGACTTAAGCTGACAGTGTCATTAGATAAATAGTCTCTACAGCTGGAAATCCCTTTATTCACACCTGTTGTTACATTATATGCATAAGTATTCTTGCTATTTCTGTTCTGTTATCGCCCTAGATAATTCCCTTCAAATTAAAATATTCTTTATCCTATTTAACAATAAATAAAACAGGTTTTTGGAACAAAAATTACTGTACTAACCTTACTAAATTTTGACTTTATACTGCAACCATCTTTGTTGACTAGGTACTACTACCAGAACAGAAAGCGTATTTATAGAAAAAAGTTCATTGGATTAATTTTATGATACTAAAATATTATTTTTTGGTTGTGAACGTATAAGGAATTCTAATTATTAAAATGTCTTAAATTTGAGATCAGATGTAAAGCACAGATGTGCCAATGTAATGCTGTCAAGGAAATTTTTTGTATTGTTAATGATTTGTCCATGGTTTCCGCATTATAAGATTCCCTGTATTAAACTCAGACACAAATAAAACATATTTCAGTATGAATTTCTAACTCAGTTTATCTATTTCATCTTTCTAATATTTGGAGTATAATCTTTTAATTCCCTATAATTCTATTGATTTAAAGGAACTTCTATTTTATTCCTCAAAGTTTCAGTAAACGGTTAAGATTCTAAGAAGCCGACGCACTTTTTTCACATTATATGTGCAAATTATTCATTTCAATAAATCAAAATCGAGATCATTAGTTTTTTCACAAGCGTCTGTTCATATTAAAGCACGGCTTCAATTCATGGTATATCTAAAGAAATATTTAGTAGGCCTATTCAGATATTTATTTTTTCGAATTGGTAACCCGGTTGTACTATTTTTGCCTTTGATGATAATAAACACTACCTTTAGCTAATTAATGTTTACTGAATGTATATCTCCCCGTGTTTTGAATTCTGTAATCTAAAAATGTCAAATGTCTTCAAATTTTCCATGTAATGTACGGAATATGCTAAAAATGTTTTTTCTATAATTTCTCTGTAATTTGTTGAGCAATTAGGTTAAATGACCAGATTAACAATAACGTCGCTGATAACTGTTTACCAGAAATTACATCTCATAATTTGATTTACTATTTTAGTATAAATTAAGTACCTAGATTACTTTTACCTACTGTCGGCTGGTAAATGTGAAGCCTTTAGTAACACATGTCAACACAAAAGTTGATTACCGACTAATTGTTTAAGGGCCGTTATTGTTAAACTTAATGGACGAAAATGAATGAACATTTTCTTGTTTGTCAAGAGAAGAGTCGAGTCACATTTTTCTGTTTCTCTGGGAAAATGAAAATATTAAATTAGCAATTGAATCTAATTTCATACTCAATGATTTATCTTATTTTCTCTCACTTTTTTCATATAACTGCGTCAAAAGCAAAATTATTTGACATAGTTATTTCATAACCATATCGCATCCTGGCAACCACAAATACACCTCCATGATATCCTCGCTCATTAATGTATTAGCATAAATCAAAAGGCTACAGAAAATTCTCTAGTTTTAAACAAAATGAGCTTTTGAAAACAAAATAGAACAATATACTATGCATCAATAGAAAAATTCTGTTAAAATTACAAAGTTCAAACTTTCTAACCTTAAACAAAAGGTAAATACATTTTTGTTTGCCTTTCGGAGGGCACAAAGTTCCTTACATCCTGTAACTCAACGTAGTAAAACCAGTTTAAATGATTTTGATTTAATCTACCTTTGACTTGACAAAAGATTACTTGGGGTTAATAGAAAACCCACAGAAATCCAGTCATTTGAAATTCTGTAATGTTTACATGATATGAAACACAAAGATACGGTACCTAATTAAAAATTCGTTAAAAATTCTGTTAAAGAAAATGAAAGGTCAGGGGATCATAGTCGCCGAAAAATTGATATGAAAATGCGGTGGGTCCTCCTGGACCAAATGTATGAATGTTCTCTGTATTATCTGCACTAGTATCGTTTCTGTCAGTACCTATTTACGTGTTTCTGAAAAACAATTTTCTCTTCTAGCAGATATATAATTATTCAATATCTTAAGCGATGTCGTTGAGCAGTTGCATTGCATTGGCGAATTGGAACCTGTCTAAGACATTTCATTCAGGGCCCTAATATATTAAGTAGAGATAGATTGAGTAAAAAATATTCAACTTCTGTGGTCTCTGATCTGAGTTATGATTAATTTCCTGATACAATTTTTGTAGTATGCTGCATTTGAATAAAGTGTAGTAAAAAATGTATCCATGTATGGAGGCATTTATGCATCTCCCCATATATAAATTAAGTATGTATGTGCAAATTAAAATTTGACTAGACTATTTGAGATTTCTTCGGCATGACACATTACAATAATATTTATTTTTTAACTAAGTAATAAGAGCAAGTAGTGACATTTACAGCAGCACTATAGTTTTCGCCAAGGACATCTGTTAAGGAGTGTGTTCCAAAGAAAAGTTCTTGAGGAGAGTACCTATGTAACAGAAGAGCACACTTATTATTTGAAGTTTTGACATTCACATTGAAGAGAGACATATTTTCAAATCCTATCTCCTTTTTGGTGTGAGTTTATCGAAAATCTGAATTGCACAAAACGTTCAGAAACTTAGTATCTATACATAATATCAATTCGAGTTAATATAATAGAGTACTTTGTTTGTTTGGTTTCCTATAGAAAAGAAAGCCCATGAAATTTTAGTAGTAGTAGCAGTGAAGGAGATAGGAAACATTTTCTTTTAGAAATTCTAGCATTCAACGGAAGAAAGCTGTCATATTACTTCGTCTTGTTATTATATATAAATAGATTGATATAAAACTCAGTGTGTGAACCTTTTCTGCTATTCTGATTTTCAATAAACTACTCAAAAAAGATAGGATTTGAAAAAAAAGTCCAATGTCAACAATTCAAATAAACTCACCTTAATAGAATTAACTGCCAAACTGGCACAAGTGGTGCAGTCAGAACAGTAGGCCAATGTGTTACACAAATTTACAGTGAATAAGTTTGATATAATAAGAATTTCCTATTCTCTGCAGCACACAAATAGAAAAGACAGTTCTCCAAGAAACTAAATGATACTATTAAAGATGAAGGTGTGAACTGAACATAAAGGGATATTACATATGAATCTTACAAGCTAGAAAGCAAAAAATTAATAGATAATTAATTAGAGTAGACTGGAATAGATTAATTGTAGAGTGAAATGCCGGAATCTTATTGATTTTTTCTCTGTTGCCAACTGTTGCCTTGCAGGCTATCGGCTGGCCCAACGTCTGTTGGCTTCGCGATACATTTCAACGTCAGCTACCTTGGGGCGCACATTAGGTCCATTTACAATAAAAACCGGCGGGCATTGTTTTTGACAAATTTTTGCTAAAAACGACTTTCTAAAGTACATTAGGTAGTCGGAAACCCTTTTCACATGCCCTTTGACCCAAAAACCCGAATTCGGTTTTTGAATTTCCCCGCCATATAACTTCTGTAAAAATTGACGTAGAGCGTCGAGGTTTGCAAATTTGAAACGGTCGTAAAAAGACCTTTAAAATGATGTATTACACGACCTGGGTCGTAATAGGATGGAGGCTTTAAATTTCGAAATTTTGACAACTTTGAAATTCAAAATTTCGAAAAGTAGCAAAAAGTAGCAGCTAGTTTCAC